>VXBT01001627.1:242305-285342 GCA_013400235.1 Oriolus oriolus | reverse complement strand
CCTGGACCATAGAGAGCCTTAATCTATTTATTTCAAGCCACTTCATCCTCTCTGCCGCTTTTGTCCCGGCTCCAGCCTCTGGCTTTGTGGCAGCACCGCTGAGGTTTTAAAAGCCCCTTCCCCTATAGTTTGAGGTCTCCTTGGCTGCCTGAATTACAATGGCCGAAACAGGATTACACTGACCTGATCCTATTAAACTCGCCAATCGATCTGTGCCGCCCTCCCTCCGGCTCCGAGAACTTACTCGCCCAACTTTCCCCAGGGCTCAGCCTGGGAAGAGGGAGAAGCCAAAGGCCTCCTTTCCGTTTCCAAGCAGGCCTGGTGGAGGAAGGAAGGATGGATGGAGGGATGGAGGTTACTTTTGGTTTGTTGCCTTTTTTTTTTTTTTTTTTTTATGGAGCCACGTGGATTTTAAAGCTCTGCTTCATCTCCCAGAATCTCGGCTCCGAATTAAAAGGCAGCGTTTCCTCGGTTGCCCTGACTGCCAGCTCTGGCAGGAGATGGAGGCAAATCCACAAAATCAGACGGAAAAGGGGGTATTTCAGCTCAAAGCAAAACGATTCTACGGAATGCCCGCAAAAATTCTGTCAGATTTGGACAGATTCTAGCTACGAGCAAAAACCCCGCGGTGAGGGCAGCCCTGCCGGCTGCGGGGCACCTCGGGCCGCGTTCTGCCTCTTGCAGACAACTCAACGTGGGGGGAAAAAAACCCTGGGAACCAACATCCCCCACCCCCCCGTGCCGCAGGGAGAGCCCCGAGCCCGCGGGGTGCGCCTGGAGCCGGGACAGCGCCCCGAGCATCTCCCCGAGTCCCCTCGGCGCCCGGAGCGCCCCCGGCACGGGCAGCAGCGAGTCCCGGGTCCCTTTTATCCGCCACGGCAGCGGAGGAAGAGCAGCGCGGCCGCAGCTCCAGGTTTTCCTGCTCGGAGGGCGCTGGGAGCGGCGGCGATGCCGCCCGGGGACGAGGATGCTCCGCGGCGCCTCCTCCGCGCCGGCATCCGCGGGGGAACGGGCGCCTGGAATGAATCCCATCCCCCGGGAAAATAATGACGAGGCAGGGGAACCGCCTGAAAATGGCAGTGAAATATGGGGTGTTTACGCTGACCTGCCAGGACGGCTGAACGAGCGGCGAGGGGCCGGAATGAGCGGCAAAGGGCCCATCGCCGGCTCCGGGGGAGCGCTGTTAATGCTCAGATCCTGTTAATTAACGGAGCAAAAGACAAACCGGGGACTCCCGGTTATAATTTTCCGGGAGAGGGTTACCAGCAGCGAGGAGCTGACTGCGTGGTGCCAAGAGCCCGGAGCTCCCAATCTTCTCCAAAAGGTGCCAATACCCCCAAAAACGGCATCCCCGAAAGGGCCATTAGCAGAGATTTAATTTTTTTTTTTTAAGTTAACATGTCTTGATGCTACCCGAAGTGATTAAAACCGCAGCTACCTGAGTAGAAACAGAAATCTTTGCTGTTTTCCTCCCTCTTGTGATCCTCTCCAAGATGTTTTTTGCTGCGAAAGCACCCAAACTCGGCAAGATTGTGGGAAAATGTGGGTTTGGCCCCAAAACCGCTCTGAGAAACATCTGCCTCCCTTGCTGGCATTCCCAGAACAGCCAAAAGAAGCCATGGGGATGGTTAGACAAATGAAGGAATTGCTTTTTTTTTTGCTGGCAGCTTTGACTCCAAACAACCCAGCCGGCTTCTTTGGGCAACAGCATCATCTCTTGACCCCAAATCCTCCTGCACACATCCCTGAGGTGTATCAAGGGGGTGATACACCTTGTCAAATATGCAATTCCCCCTCAATTCCCATATAAAAACCACCAGGTCACCCTCCTGCCTAAATTCCACGCCCTGCACCAAACTTGGAAGGCACCTACGAGTTTTTAAGGAGCAATAATTGTTCAGTTTCCCTCCACTGCTCGAAAAAAAAGAAATAAAACTTTTTCTCTTAGTGCTTTTCACCCAAAACACCGCAAGGATTTGGGCTGAAATCCTCTCTCCCCACCCCAAACACCAAGCCAGCCCCTCAGCTTGCAGCAACGCACCCCAAATAATTTGATCTATGCCCAGCACCAGTGGGAAGGAGCAGGGCAGAGAGTTCCCCAGCCCAAACAGTGCCAGCAGCCTCCTGTCCCCATTCCCTCTTTGCAGGGAGGGCGTGGATGACAGCAGAGACCTTCTGCAAGCCCAACATTTACAAATAATCTCTCCATGGCTCAGAAGCCACTCGGGCTTTCCTGAGCCTCATCACGGCCGTGGCGTCACGGAACCTGTCAGAACTATTGCCCCTCTGGATCAAGCTTGTGGCCATTTCTAAGACACACATCTGTATTTTTTTTTTTAACCAGATGCTGGGCCCCGAAGCCCACGGCTGCTATTTCTCCCCCCTCCCCAATTATTTTCATATTTCCCCGTTTCCAGAGCGGCAATAAGTCCCCGCGAAAGGAGGGTAATGGGAAGGCTCTCTCCGAGAGAAATTGTTAATTTGGGATTTATAAAGGACTTTCCTTAATGAATAATAGTTGAGCTCGATCTGTCTTCCTGCCTCGTTCTGCAGAGTAACATTTGTAAAGTAAGGTGATCCCAATTACTCCCTCTAATAACCCTCTCCAGAAGAGATTTCAGAGCCGCAGCCGCGAATCCTCTGGTCCCCTGCTGCCAGGAGCATCCCCTGCTTCCAGGGGTTTCTGGATCCATCCAGCTCACAATCCACCACTTCCATGCCTGCTGAGGATCAACTCCATCACCAGGATGCCCTGCAGGATCTTGGAATCACAGGAGGGTTTGGGTTGGGAGGGACCTCGGAGCTCATCTAGTTCTACCTCCTTTGCCACAGGCAGGGACACCTCCCACCATCCCAGGCTGCTCCAGGCCCTGTCCAGCCTGGCCTCGGACACTCCCAGGGATGGGGTTAACAGCTTGGCATCCCAGTGGACAGAGAAGGATGGGGAAGTGCCACGCTGGCGTTGTCACCTCTTGTCCCCAGGGTGCCAGGTCCAGAGGGGGTCCCAGCGCCCAGTGCTGCGGCCCCCACCCATGCCCTGGCTTGTCAGAGAGAGAGGGGGCTGGAAGTGACTCAGTGATCGCCCCAAAGTGTCTCCACAGGGGAAAACACCGGTGCTGGAGGGCCCTTGGATCCATCGGGCAGCTCGAGCCAGGCAGGCTCCCAGGAGAGGCAAGGCCTTTTTTCCTTACTTTTTTTTTTGCTTAAAATACGGATCCATTACGGATCAGAGCCAACTAACGAGGTGTGGGGGGGGTCTCTCCATCTTCTCCAGGTCTTCAGCTGGACACTGGACGCCTTCAGGGAACTGATGCTTTAGCCAAGAGTGGGTTTTTCCATGCAAGTGCCTTCTCCAGCTGTTTTCCTCCCTTTTCATCCTTCCTCCCTTCCCTTTGCTTCCTCTCCACAGCAGGGAACGAAGGTGTGG
The DNA here is from genome assembly GCA_013400235.1 of Oriolus oriolus. Taxonomy (NCBI): domain Eukaryota; kingdom Metazoa; phylum Chordata; class Aves; order Passeriformes; family Corvidae; genus Oriolus; species Oriolus oriolus. Next base: position 281,915 of record VXBT01001627.1, on the reverse strand, counting down.
AAATCCCATTCGCTTCCCTCCTTTCCTTGTTGTCATCCCACATCTCTGTCCCACAACCAGAGGTTGGTGGGACATCTGCAGGGCCAGGAGCCAAGGGAGGGAGTTTTTTTCCATGCTTTAAATCCTGCTTCCCTGCCTCCCCAACACTTGGCAGAGAGACCCTCTGTGCCACCCCACCAGTGCTGCCCTTCCTCCTTTGCCTCCACTCAAACAACGCCCTGCGTCAGCTCAGAGATGCCCCAGCACCCAGGGGACACTAATGCCACTTTCCCAGTAATTCCAGGGGAAAAGAAAAATCCAGAAAAAATCACCTTAATTTTTTTTCTTTTTTTTTTTCTTAACGCAAAATAAAATTCTCTTTTAAATCCCTTCCGCGCTGCTGGAGGGAACTAAGAAGCACAAGTTGTAAGAGCCTTGCTCTGGGTCACCTTCAGAAGAGGTGACCCACGGACGACACTGCCTTTGGATGCCTCGTCCCTGCTCCAAGGACTATTTTGGGTGTTTGAGCTCTGCTCCGCTGCCCGAGTGCAAAGAACTCGCTCCTTTTCTCTCCCTGCCCGCAAACATCGTCCCCCTGGGGAGCCAGAGCTGCTCCGAGCCGGGCACGGCGCTCGGACCTTCCCTCACCTCGCAGGGAGGGGATTCTGCATCCCAGCTCTGGATGCCGGCTCCGGAGAGGGCTGGAGAGGATGAAACCCCGAATTATTTGTTCACCCGGCACAGAGCTCGGCGCTGCCAGTAGTAACTGGCCGGGCCGATTAGTGGCAGCCATCGGCCAATAAATAAATTGGAACCATCTCCAGACCTGATTAGCTTGCTAATTAAGCTCCGTTACGGGGAAATCTGCAGTCAATCAGCCCGGCCATTACCAGTTGGATCTGCAGAGCGGGAGCTGGGAATGCTGCACCTCTGCTGGGAAGGAGGAGGATGAGGAGGAGGAGGAGGAGGAGAGCGAGCTGGGGGTGGGAAGGAAGGTGGTGCCGAGCCCGCTTTCCTCGGCAGCGCTCGGAGAGGCTGATCCCTGCGGGGGGATGCCCCCAGCCCCCGCTGCTGCCGGCGGGGACTGTCCCGCTCCAGCCCGCAGCACAATCCCTGTCCGGTCCGCCAGCTCCCCGAAACTGCGGGCTTCAAAGTCTATTCCGAAGGCAGCGCGTTCGGAAGGGTGGAAACAGGGCTGGGAGGGTGCAGCTCATTTTTCGGCTGCTCACCCCTTTTCCCCGCGGCAATTTGCAGCTCCCTGTGGCCCCCGGCTCTTCCCAGGCAGCGCCTGGGGACCCTCCCCAGGATGCTGAGGGACATCTTCATCCCAGCACAGGGGAGATCCAACATCCTGTGTCTGGCCCAAAGCGGAGGTGGGATTTCCAAGCCGGAGTCCATCCAGTGCTGGCAGCGTTGCAGGATGAGGTGTTTTGGCATTTGGGAACCCCCCCTGCTCCCTCCTGCTGCCAGCGGGCATCGGGCAGAGTGCTTTTCTCTCCATCTCATCCTTCCCCTGGCTCTGGCAGCTTTGAGGCTGCTTCAGGTCCCAGCCTTTGCTTCATTAGCTCGAAATTCCTGGCCTTTGATTCCCACTAATCCTCCCAAACGGCTCCCGCACCAAAATGACAATTTTTTTACTGCCAAAAGTGATCAGGAGATTCTCTCCCACTGAGCCACGAGCAGCCCTCGGTGGCAGCAGCACCAATTCCCGAAAGGCTGGAGGGAACTCCAGGGGTTTTTGTGTATTCCCTGGAAGCCCAGAGTCAATCCCTGAGCGCCAGCAAAGCTCCGCATCCCTCCTGCCCCGCGGCACAGCATCGCCTCTCGTCTCCCACCGCTTCAGGGCTCCTCATCCTCCCCTTGGCGAACCCAGGGAGTCTCCTCGGCTTCAAACCAAACAGATCCGGGGAGCGGCGGGGGCAGAACGCAAATAAATAAGTGCTAATTGCTGGCGCTGGGCGTCAAATGGTGACTGCGAGCGCATTTATTGGGCAATTAAGGGCTTTACTGGGCATTAAGAGAGATCAATGAGTGCCTGGTGGGATTCCCAGCCTGCCTGGGACGGTGCTTTTCCCACTGTACTTCCAGGGGTTTCACCGGGAGTGGCCACGTTTCCCTCCTGGTCACTCCCGCAGGCTCCGCTCTCCCTTTGTGGTTGGGTTTGATGACCTGAAAGGTCTTTCCCAGCCGGAATTGTTCTCCAAAGTCACTTTCCGGGCGTTGCCCAGGCGGGAATTGCGGGGCTTCGGCAGGGAAAAATCGCAATTTCCGCGAGCATCACCTGCCTGAGATCCATCCCAGAAACAGCGGGGAGAAGGGAACGGGGATGAGCTCCGAGGCTGGGCTGGCGTGGGACTTGCCCAGATTCCGGCTGGGTTTTTCCCAGCCAGGGTAACACCAAGTTCCAGTGGGAAGCGTCCCTGCCCGGGGCAGGAGGTGGGAACAAGAGGAGCTTCCAGGTCCCTTCCAACCCAAACCATTCCGTGGCCTTCACATGGGATGCTGTGGGTGCTCTGGGCTTTCCAGGGATTCAGGGGATCAGCCAAACTGATGGAAGAGAATTCCACCGAGGATTACTAAACTCACGGAAAAAGGGTGACTCAGAAGTCCCTGAATTTTCAAGTTCTAGGCTGGGGAAATCCACGGCAAAACCCCCATAAAATCAGATTTCAGACACTCCCAGCTCTGGCTTTTGGCCACAGGTGGAGAAATAAAGACCTGGCTCTTTCAGGTTGCTCTTACCTGATCTCCACGAAGCATAAAATCCTTTCTTTTGTTTAAAAAACCCAGTTGGATCTGGGTCCCTTCTGGAAAACAAAGCTGTTTATCAGGAAGAGTCAGCCCCATCCCACCACCTCTGAGCTTCCCACTCTCGTCCCATCACTCCCTTCACACCAGTCTGGATTTGTGTTAAAAGAACAGATAAAAACCAGAAGAACTGCCCAGGGAATGTCCTGGGTGAGGGCTAAAAGCAGGTGGAACCCATGGAGTGAGAATCTCCGGGGCTCTGGAGAAGCTTCCTTGAGCTGGTGCTCCCAACATCCCTCAGAGTGAATCCTTAAAAAAAAAAAAAAGAAAAAAAAAGAAAAAAAAAGGGGATGTTTCCCCCACTCCCATTATGGGAATCAAGAGTTTTCCTTCAAAACCCCTTCCTGACCCCTGTTTCTTTGCCGTAGGATATTTTCTTTCTTCCCAAGGCATCAGTGGATGCCACCAGCTGGGAGCGTTTCAGGGGTACACGGGGGTGGGCTTGGGGTAAGGCGAGGAACGTGGGCATGAAAGGCATCCTGAAATCTGCTCCACCATCCCTCAGCACCGGGATGTGCCAGGAGAAGCTGGATCTTAGGAGGGTTGTTAGAGAGAGAGAGCAGCCAGCCGTGCCCATCGCAAAATCAAAACCCACATCCCTTCGGGAGAGCAAAGGAGGGGAGGGACGGACGGTTCCTAAAAAAAGGAGCACTACTACAGCTTTACACCCAGGGGGAATCCGAACCGAGCTCTCCCACGCTGGAAGTTCACCTTTCAAATCCAGAAGGGGAGAACACAAAGCCCCCACCTCCTGCCTTGGTGCTGGTGGGGTGGGACGGGGTGGGGAAACCTTTCAGGAACAAAGGGGTGCAGCTGCTGCGTGACAAACCAGGCATGTGACCCCCCAAAAAGGGGGAAAAGAATAAAATCCACAAGCAGTCCTGTGGTTTTTCATCCCCCACGGTGCTGCTGGAGCCTCCCTGGAGCTCTTGGAAATGAAGAGCAGGGAAAGAAATGGGAAAGTTGCCCCAAATCCCCGTGTGACAGGAGAGGTGGGAGATGGGACGGGCAATAACCTGAGGAATGAACAGAGTCAGGCCAAGGCACAGCAGGCCTGGAAGATAAATCCCAAAGCCCCAAATCCCACGCTGTGGCAGCCCCACTCAGACCACGAGGATACAATTCCACCTTTCCAACCCTGGCCAGGTTTCCTCTGGAGCAAGATCTGCACTGAGGCCCTGTGGGGCATCTCGTCCCTCCTGGCTGGCCTTGCCCGTGCTGCCCTTTGGGGTCATCAGTGCCGGGTGCGAGGCCAGGAAAAGAGACAACCCCAACCTGCTGCTTCTCCCTCTTTTCGAGGGAAATCCCCCACTTTTCCCACCTCTCCTCATCTCTGAGCACCCCTGGTTTCTCTGTGGTGTGTGAGGTGGGACAAACACAGATGGCCAAGCCACAGCATTGCCGTCTCTCTCCACGGTGCCCTTAGAGACCTTAAATCTCTCATTTCGTCCTTCACACCAGGGCACGTTATTTAAGTCATCTTTAAATCACCATTTTTTCCCCCTTCAATGCACATTTATGGAATTTTTCCTGCTCTTCTCCATGGACCCACACAGCTCTCCCAACATTATGCAATTTCTTCCTGCAGGGACCCTTCCAGTGAGTTCCCGGCCTGCCCTGGTGAAAACCCATCACCTCCTGCTTCCCTCTCCATCCCACCTCTCCACCACCTCCTGTTTGTCTTCCCCTTGAGCCTGCTCAGATTCCTGATTCCTCCTTGGGACGAGACCTTGAAAACTGTAAATAAATGTCAGTTGTTCAGGGCTTGGAAACGGCTCCCTCAGAGGAGCCTCACGGAGAGCCACGATTCCTCTCCGAAGAAGCCATCGGGCCACGCCACATCCTGACCTTAAAGATGTTTTATTGTTCTTGCTTTAAATGATCATTCCAACCAATTTAGCAGATACAGATGTAACCGTTACCGGCCTAATTCCTTGGATCACCTCCAGAGAGTCTTAAAGCCAAGGTGCAACATTTACTGCTCCCTTCCTCGGGGAGAAGAACTGTTTTTAATGGAAGCCCCCGTATTTTTGGCCGGAAGATCTGTCACTCACTCCACGGGCACTTCCAGAACTCTTGGATACACAACCATCACGGCCCGGCTGACTTATTGCTTTTTAATTCATCAATTTGCACCTTTACTGGCTCTTCTGACTTCCCAGGTCTGGGATCATCCTTCATCTTTATGGCTGGCAAGGAGTGACGGGATCCGAGCAGCCACGGGAGGAGGAAGCAGGTGGGGCTCAATAAAACCACCGAGACTCAAGCAAAGAACAAGCTGCGCCCAACAAGTTTTCTTGTCTTTATTAGAAAGAGACCTATACAATATAGCAGCCTCTCTCTGCAGTACTTTACAGCTTTTTTGTTCCTTTTTTCTTTTTTTTTAAATTTTAAATTTTTATTTTTAATTATTCAGAATACTGTACAGCTGACACAAAAAATCTCGACGTGGAGGGGGAGAGAGAGAGACAGAGAGAGAGGAAAGGGGAACATAATACAAACTGGCATACTGAATCAAACCCAAATCATAGGAAACAACAAGCAAAGTGAAATGTTTGTCAATCGGTTTAATTACAGTACAAACAATATAAATAAAGCATCATCGAGTCGTTGTAAAACAAACTTGCTGAATGAGGTAATATAAAAACAACAACAAAAGACCTTTTTTTTTTGCCTTTTTTTTTTTTGTTTTTTAGAATTTCCACACCGTCTCGTCATCATTTATACATTATTATTTACAGAAACAGAAAACAAAACAAAACAAAACCCCCAACAACCCAAAACTTGCTCTAAAGCCTGCTGTTCCTAGGTACCTCTACAGGTATCCCCACTCACCCGGGCTCCCTTCCTGCCCATCCCAACTGGAAAGACAAACACCACAAAGCAGAACGACCTGAAGGACTTGGGGGCTGAGCACAAAGCCCAGCCCGGGCGGTCACGGGTTCTTCAGGAGCCAAGGGAGAGAGGACAGCAGCCGCTTCCCGGTAGCGCTTCCCAAGGGAAAGGCGCCGGTCGGGTTGAACCTCCAGCCACAGCCTGGCCAAGCTCTGCCTTCGGAGAGGGCGGGACACAGCCCGACCCCGCCGCCCTGGAGCTGTTCAGGTGGGAAAGCGTTTGGGATACGCCCAAATCCTGCTGAAGCCGAGCAGTTTGGCCGCTCTAAACATCCCAAAACGAGTCCCTGGTGTTTTAGGAGACGCTCCTCTCCCAAATTTCCCTCAGCTGGCGCACCCACGTGCAGTCTGGAAGTTAAAGGTGCCCTTGACAGGGACACAGGAAAAGGGAGCTGGGCCAAACACCAAGTCCCTGGAAACCTGGGACTTCCATGGAGTTGTGTGCCTCCAGAGGATGGGCACATCCTCTTCTCCTCAGCAGATTCAATGCAGAACCCAGCTGAGTCCCTGGTTACCTCAGGAAAAAACGCTTGGAGAAGTTTCCAACAGCGTGTCAAGGGAATTGAAGGAGCGGGAAATGGAAGATCCTCCCATCCTTTCTGCACACTCGGACATTCCCTCACCACAGCTCCTTCCTGCCCTGCCAGACCTGCCCTCTCCCCATGGATTGTCCCAGGGAGGACAAGGAACCAAAGCCAGGGCAGAAATGGTGTGAACAGCGCTGGGTCAGCTGTTCCCAGACTGCAGCACCTGAGCCCATCTCAGCTGAGCTTTGTGGCCCCCCCACAGCAAAATTCTGGAGCCAGTCATGGACAAGAACAGGCAGAGGGAGGGATGAGGAGCTGCCCTTGGGGAAGAACCCACCTGGAGACAGCTCCTAGGAACATCTCCCTTAGGAACATCTCCCCGTTAGCCTCAGCAGCCCCGAAAGGCAGCGGGACCCGAGGTGTTGCCGAATCCCCTGCAGCTCACTGGTGCCACACGCAGATTCAGCCAGAAGGATGAGTTTCAAGCAAAATTGTATTAAAAAGGGTCTCTGAGCTGCAAGACTCTGTCCTTTCCACCTTCAGAATCTCCTTCCCTGGCGCTTCCCACCCCCAGGGCTGGCGAGCTGGGATTTCTCCTCTCCAGCAAGGGAGGGATTTCTCCTCCCCAGTCCTGGAGGACAAGTTTAAGGTTTTCTCAAGCTGAATGTTGCTGTCCGAAGGAGTTGGATTTTTGGAAAACCTCTGAGGCTGCAGCAAGCCTCTCTCAGCCCCTCTCCCCACACCTCTCCATCCCCCAAGCCAGTGTCCCCCATCCTGCCTCCTTGGAGTGGCTGGGCTGACTCCAGCTGGGAAATGAGCCCGTTTGGGAACACACAAGCAAACCCTGGCTCCAGCTCCTGGTGGTGACTGAGGGGATTCCCACAGTCACTGACAGCAGCGTGAGGAGCAGCCACCAGCACAAACACAGCACCTTCATCCACTCAGCTCAAGCCCCGCATTCGGGATGGAGATGCCAAACAACCCCACATCCGGCACCAAAACCCCTCCTTGGTCCTGCAGGAGTTTGGGGTTTGCCTCCAGCACGGAGGAGACGCCACCGAGCTGTCTCTGCCAGGGGTTCTCCCCCTCGTACCCTGCAATTCGCGAGGACCGGGGACGTGTTCTCGGCTACTTCAGCTCTCAGGAACAACAAAAAAACCCCACAGGGATCAGTTCTGGAAAGAGGGGAGTGCACACAAAGGAGCTGAGGGGGCATTCACTGCCAGCAAGCAACGTGGCCACCGTCCCCAAGGCATGCCATGGGACCTCCGAAGCGTCCCCGCCCACCCGCCTTCACATCTCGTACAGAACACACAGGTGAAGATGAGTAGCTCTGAAGCACTGCAAAACAGCCAACCCTTAGCACTGGAAGCTCAAAAAAAACCCCACATCCAGAAAATCTGTGGCTGAGGGAAAGCTGAGGCCTGAATGGGCCGCAGGGATTTGGGATACAGGCAGGCACAGGGAGATGCAGAGGTTAAAACTGCTGAAATGCACAAAGACATCTTTATTTTATCCCTCCACAAGTGAAATTCTCCCCCCCTGAACGTTCTGGGAATGGTAGTAAACGATGGGAGCTCATTCACCCATGTCTTGCTGTCACCCTGAAACGAAACATGGGGCCAGAAACATGCTTGGTCATTTGGGGCTGAAGATGGCCCTAAAAAAACCCTTTTACTTTTCAGAAATCATGCAATTCCGCTCTCAAAACATGAACTATTCACAGCCCCTGACGATCCTGGCCAAAACCCCTCAAACCTCCCTTTAAAGCGTGGGACAGATTCCATCAAATCAAGGTGAACTGTCCCAGTATTTCCTTTAAAAACAGGCCCATGCTAAACAACAAAGCAAAACCTACAAATACCCTAAACCAACCAATTCACCCATCTACAGCTTTGGATGTTTGGCTCTATGACCTCTACTATTTTTTTTCCAAACAGGAGATTATTTTCCAATAAAACCATTCCAGCCAACCTTCTTTTTCGGTAGCTCAGAACTCCAAACTCACTGCAGAACCTCTTCATTTGGGGTAGTTCAGTGTTTCTTCTCTACCTCGAGAAGAACTTTACTCCAGAGCGTTTTTCTCTTTCTCCCGTTTCGCAGCAAACACAAGAACGCCCAAACCTGGGTTTTCTACGCAGCAAATTTTACCCACAAATCATCAAGAATGGAAGGTGTGGAACTGAGGATCCAGGCCCAGCAGGCAGAGATCCCACCCTAAGGATGCAGCCTCTGGAAGGCGAAGGAAGATGCCTGGCGATGAGATGAGGGTGGGGAAGTTGTCTCCTCTCCAGCCAAGCTGCCCCAGGTTTGGCGCCAAACGCTCTCCTCCTTTCCCTCGCGTCCCCCCGCCGGCAACAACCACTTAACCAAACACGAAATGACCATTTCAGCGACAATAAACCCCAAAAACCATCCCTGTTAAGGTGCAAAGGCGGCTCCCCGAGACGTTTGGGAAGGGCCCCTCGGGGACCCCCTTGTGAAATCTGTGCTTGTCTCCACTACCACTACTTTATACTAGAAACTACAAATTACTTCATTTCTCCCGATCTCCGTACAAATATAAAAGCTGAAGCTATTCCAACCCCATATAATCTAATTATTCTACATTACAGTGCCAGAGAGATCACTTCCAAGCCCGGATCTGCATTCCCACCTTGACTCCTCTTCCCTGCGTGACTCGGCCTCCTCCGGCCCAGGGAAACCTCCAAGTGCAGCTAAAGCTTTTTATTTTTTTTTTTTTTTTCACTAACACACATAATTTAAGGGAAGGGCGACAAGACAGCGAATGAAACAGTATTAATGTTTACATGGTTATTTTACACTAGGCCCAAATGCTTCAAAAGCCTCTCCACCTTCCAGGAGCTCGCCCAGCTTTCCCAGCAGCACCAAGGTTCTCCAAGCTTTTTTTTTTCTTCCCCTCTCTGCTCCTTTTTCACCACCAAAATTGGAAATGTGGTAATGGGAGCCCTTGGCCGAATCTCTGCATTGGCAGGACCCTGACTTTTCCCAAGGCTGGGTCTTTTTCCTTCATGGAGAGCAATGAGAAGTGAATATCCAGGTTCACGTGTGACAGACCCGACGGAATTCCACAGCAATTAGCCAAAGACAGGAGGAAACAGGGAAAATAGCGACAGCTGACTCGCTTCTGGTGTTTTAGTCACAGATAAAGTGCAGAGGAAAAGGCGATTTCAAGGTTATCTGGGATGAGGGGAAGGGCTGAGTGGGGGGTGCAAGGACAACCATTGCCACAGGTTCCGTTCCCAGAGAAAACAGCTTTGGCTGCTGGGTTTCTGCCGGGATTTCTTGCGGACTGGGTCACAGTTAGGGTTTGTTTCATTCCCAGCGTGCCCAAAGGGTGTGAACAGCCTGGCAAGAGGGCTCCAAAAAGCAGCGAGAGGGGCTAAACGTGAAACAAGGAGTGGGAAAGGGGTGGGAGAATGGAGTGAAAGCAACGGGAACGATGGCTCCTGCAGGATCTCCGGGTGCCAGGAGACACTGCCGGATTCCGCACCTGGATGGCTCCAAGAGCAGCCTCTGCAAAGTGCAAACACATCCCCTGAAGAGCACGTGGAGCTCCCAAAGCCGAGCCCCACCAGGATCCAGCCAAGGAGAGATTCCTCCATCCTTGCTTTGATGGGAGGGGCTTTCCCCCCTCTCCTCCACCCTGCAAGGAGGGGCCGGAGCCTGTGATTCCTGTAATACACCGGGATTTCCTCTCCTAAAAATATTCTGTGCTTTCTCAGGGGTTGCCCTCAGAAGATTTTTAGGAAAAGACCCCATAATTCGTCTACCTGGAATCAGCCTGGCTGCCCTTGCTCCTCAAACATCACCCTCAGCCTCGTGAGAGGAAGGTGGCCCCAAGAGAGCACTGAACGATGCACAGAAAATAATCTCAATTAGGGAAAAAAACCCCGGCTCTGAAACGGAACGTGCACTGAGAACTCTGCCCGCCGTGGGTCTGAAACACTGCACTGGGTTTTTGGGATACAAATGCCCTTGGATGCTCCTGTGGGGGAACAGCAGGCAGCTCTAGCACCTGTGGGATCGCCACTCCTGAATCCCTGCTGTGTCAAAGCTCGTAAGCACCGGCACACAGCGGGTTTCACAGCATCCCCTTCAGCTGCACGTCAGCCGGGCTGTCCCATCCCTGAGGGACCACCTGGAAGTACCAAAGATCGGGGAGCTGCGTGGGAAGGCTGGGGAAATGGCAGTTAACACACACACCCCTTTTCTGAATTTAAAAAGAAAAAAAAATTAAAAATATTTAGAAGTATCCCAGCAGGAAGAGAATCAGCTGTGTCTGGTGCAGTCAGCTCAGGCTGGTTGGAGAAAGATTGCCTCCTCCCAAATACTCAAAGGTCCAGACGACAACAAAGTACAAAAGGATAACACCACCAAAGAGGAAAAGCTGGTCGATATTTCTGTGTTTCCACCTCGAGGCTCGTTTTCCTGCCACAATTCTACCTCAAATCTGTAATTTTTCCATATTTTGGTTTTCCTTAGGATAACCACATCATGTTTTTCCCTTTGCATTTTGTCCACACTCGGTTTATTTAGCAACTGCTCCTCCCACGTGCGTGCTGAACGAAACCCAGAGCCCCGAGGAAGAGCACACCAAAGGCTTGGGAAACACACAGCAGCAGGGAGATCTGCAAATCACCTCGCTGCCTTCCCACGACTGCTCCTTTGCCATCGAATTCAGCTGAGTTTCCAACTTTCTCTGCGATAAGCCCTCCCCCCATCCCCACATTGCCATACGCCCCTTCAACCACAACCAAAAAAAAAAGCAAAAACCACTTTTCTGCCTGCCAAAACCCTGCTCCCCCACACCAGAATCCCGCCAGTGGGAAGCAGAAGCTGGGATGTGCCCGGTAAGACCAAAACATTCGGATCAAGTATTCAAAGTTGGAATTCAGATGAAGTGTCCAGGCTACTTGCACAAGCCATTTTTCTCGCCGAAAGCAGCCGGGCTGGGAGCGGTGCCCTGCCCGCCGCGGTGAAGGCTATCAATCCTGAACTTAATCAAATCTGATCTTCCCCCAGCCAGAATGGGGCTTTTTGTCTTGGCTTGTGAAAGCTTCCTGACTTGTGGAGTAAAATATATTTACAGCGCTGAGAAACAGCCTCTTTTCTCCTTTCTAAAAGGTCTCGCACACTTCTTTTTCTTCTCAACGCCCTGATCTCCTTCTGATATGTTGTTCCTCACAGGCTTTGGAAAGAAGAGTTCACTGCTGGGAATATTATCAATGTACAATGGTCTGCAAGCCACAGATCCTAACTAGTTGCACATTATTCAGTTCACATCCATTACAGTTTATAAATTAACAGAGATGTCATTTTCTGTACAAAAAAAAATTTAAAAAAAAAATCAATGTATATTTACGGTCTTTTTTTTATTCAAATAGATTTTAAATACATAGAATCTAGAGACACAATACAAAAATCTGTATAAGTTAGGCAATGCATCACAGGAGTGACCAAAAACTCAACACAATTTACCTTGGCAAAATGACAGAACCTATTTCTGCTGGCTGAAAACAACAACCAAAAAAAAATATTAGCCTTTAATGCGTTTATTAATTTCACCAAACGTACTTGAAATGTTGTTTTCCGTAGCGGTACTCATTATTCCTTTTTGTGTTTCAGGCTTACTCTTATTTATTTTTTCCATTTTGTTTTTACACCAAGGAGACTGCAGTCAAATAACACTCAGCAACTCATTTCCTCTCTTTGGACTGAAAAATTAAACAGATACTAAATTATGACAGTGAATTTAGAAAGGAGGGCTCCAAGGGCTCGAAAGAACATGTCTGAGATAATATGATGCTTCTAAGAATATTGCAATCACATCCAAGCAATCACCGAAGCGTGCCATGTAACTACCTCCTCAGCTAATATGCTTTTTTCTCCGTGATGACTAATCATGTTCTATTAAACAGCAGTAATGCTGGAAGAACTCAACTATACAAGTGTAATGAAGCCAGTATTCTCCCCGGACAGATTAGCTACAACTGATTTGACACATACCATCATAGGAGCTTCAAACCTGACAAACTCTGTGCTTGCTTCTGATTTATGCCGTCAAGCTCTTCAGGAGAAGAGAATGGAAATCCAGGCGTCGCCGCGTTCGGTAGAGGTGAAATGTTCTGATGTGCTTCACTGTCAGTTAGGGAAAGTCACCGGCTCTCCTTCCTCCTCCTGCGGCTCGCCTCTCCCCCCGCCCGTCCCTCCGCGCTCCGGGGGTGCCGCGTGTCCCCTCCGCGTGTCCCCTCCGTGTCCGGCGCGGCCCCCGTGCCCTCCCGGCCCGGCGGTGGGCACTGAAACAACGGCCTGCTCGGCAGCCCCCCGCGCTCCTCCTCGTCCCCTCGCGCTCTCCAGCTTCCGGGCGGGGCTCGGGGATGTACCGAAGGGAAAAGGGAGAAGGAGAGTTACCAGACTCACAGAGCAGAGCTGTGATGGGGATGGAGGAATGTGAGGCTGCGGATGCGACTCGGGTCAGCGACTACGCGAGCGAGCTCCCCTCAGATGATGGTGGGCATCCTCCCGCCGCTGTTGTTGCGGTTGTTGTTCTTCCTGGACAGGTTGGGGGTGGCCATGAGGGAGAAGCGCTCATCGGGGCAGCCGTACTGCAGCAGGACGTCGATGCACTCCTGGCTGGAAGCCTGGCGGGCGTAGGCCAGCGCCGTGTTGCCGTGGGCGTCGCGCGCCATCACGTCCACGCCGTACTGCGGGGGAAGAAGAGGGGCGCCGTTGGAAGCTGGGGTGTTAAAATAGAGGGAGTGGGTTCGGGATGGAGAGGGTTGGATTTAAGGGAGGACGGGGACAGGGAGAAGAAGGAGAGGGCAGGAGAGCAGTCTGACAACACGAGCACGGCAGCGCTGAGCCACGTACGGCAAAAATGTTTCTTGAGGGAGGGAGTCTGACGTGTGGGACAAAACCTGCCCCAGTGGTATTCCAAGCTAAGGGAATCTCTCCTTCCTCGTTTCCTACGCTCCCCTTCACTTTCCATCAAGCAGCAGACAGGCGGCAGAAAGACACTTTTCCAACGCGACATTCCCTTCCGAGAGCGCGCAGTGAGGAACACCCAGCCTCGGGATATCGTCCTCATGGAGCCCTCCAGGAGCAGGTCAGGGATGTCCTGCTGGGGGACGCAGCCCAGCCCCCCCAGCCCAGCCCTGCCCTGGGCACCAGGTCCTTACCCAGATGAGGAGCTGCACCAGCACCACGTTCCCCTTGCGGCAGGCCAGGTGCAGGGCGGTGCGCCCGTCCCCGTCCCCGCAGGTCTCGTTCACCTCCTCCCGCGTGCCGTGGGCCAGGAGCAGGATCACCATCCGCAAGTCCTCCTCGGCTGTGGCCCTCAGCAGATGCTGGCCCAGAGAGAGCTCCAGGCACTGCAGCGGCGCGAGGAAGAGCTTCTGCTCATACTTTGCACGTATCCAGAGCTCTTTTTCTTCCCTAGGGAAGCCAGAGGGGACAGGTCACTCTCACCTAGCCAACAAAGAAGCTATTTCCCCTTCCAAATTATGGCAAGAAAGCCCTCATAGGAACAGTTCACCCAAACCTTGTATTTTTAAGCAATATTTGTGTTGTCCACCTTACTGTTCCTGAGCCGAGGCTCGAGATCCTCCTTGGTGGACGCTGTGCCCACGGGGTTGTAGGATCACAACGGCCAGGAGGTCTCAAAAAACCCTGGGCAGCAAGAGGTCAGCGCAAGAGCCCTCGCTGTCACAAAGACACAACAGGCAGCCAGGTTCCACCTTAAGGCAGGAAAATACAGCGCAAAAAACCGCACCCCCAGACCAGAAGTAACCAAACAGGGCTGCTTTGTCCCCCTCCAAGTCGAGCAATGTTCCCAGAGGCGTAAGGATGGTCCCTCTGTTTTTCCAAAATGCAAACCAATGCTTTGAAGCACCTTTTCCTCCTGATGCATCAAAGAAGCATCAGAAGCTTTCTGGTGCTATCAGGTTACAGCAGAACAAGGACTACAAACAAGGCCCTCCACTCGCCATTTAAAAAATTACCATACAATTACACGATCTGAGAGCACCAGCCCCGGACAAAGTCTCATTTAGAGGTCCCTCAGGTAATCTGCTCAGCCTGTGAAAGCCACATACATCACCTGAGCCAGGCAACTGGGTGCTGGTGACAGATTCTCTCCTCTGGAGTACAAAAGGCCAAGCTCTGTTTACGCCTTTCAGCCGTGTTTACACTGCTCCCAGTAATCTAGTGTCAGGTTAGCCCTAATCTGTTTTTAAATACTTATGTAAACATCTCCTTCCACCAGCAAATCTGGATTAGTTTTGCATCATTTCCTGGGACATGTGGAGTGACCTTGCTTTGACCTGCCTGGATGCTTTCAGCTTCCCAAAGCAGGCACAGCTTCCCTGCCCCGGCCACAGTTTACCCCGCAAACAGGGCCAGGCCTTTTCTTCAGAGCAAAAGTGTAACCACAAAATTAACACAGAGAGTGCTTCTTTTACCTCAAACCTCTGAATGACTCCTGCGAGCTAAAAGACACATCAAAAAAACCCCCCCCCACAACCCATTTGGGCAGTTGCAAATTAACCTTTGATGGCAAGTTCTGATAAATGGAGTATCGCTGCAGGTATTCCAGATGGAGAGGAGGAAGAAAAGGAGTTCTGTTATCAGAATCTTTAATTCATGGTCTTTCTAATTGTACTTTTTTAAGGTAAAAAGCCAAACTAGAACCAGTGCCATGAAAGGGATAAAGTAACATGCAGTTATCTACAATAAAATGGGCATTCTTGCAACACTTCCACTTCCAGTATCCATCCAGATTATCTTCAAGGATGTTTAGCAAAGATCTCACACGGTTTTTAAACACACACAGAGGTATTGAGAGTATAACCAACACATCCACTACATCTTCAAAATGTGCCAGACTGGAAAATGAAGTGATTCAACCTGTGCTGTTCACCCACAGTAACACACACCAGGGCTCTGGGGGTTTATTTCTCATATGTCCATACATCCTAAAGGCAAAATAATCCTCAGATATGTAAGTAATATTTTTTTTTACCTTAGTCAAGGATCTGCAAATGAATCCCCCTCTCCCCCAGACCATCTTTTGAGTGAGAGAAACTTGTGGCTCCTGTCAGAGCACTGGTTGCTGTGATCACTGTGGCTCAAGAAGTCCCTTTCTATTTAGAAAAAAAGCTGTTTGACACAAGTCTCCCATTTCCAATCACCATTCAGCCTAAACTGTAATAGTGATGCTAAATACAGAGAGGAACTGCTTAGTTCAGGCAGAGGCTTTCAGAGCTTGAGGCTGCTGGTTCACAAATCCATCAGCACGAATTTCACATTTGCTGTGCATCGCGTGGGCAATCGTGATGCTCCTGGAAGGATGCAAGAGAGAGGGATGGGGATGCTCCAGTCCTGCCCAGGTTTATCCTACTGCCTCAACAGGCTGGGGAAAGAACGGGAAACTCTTTAAAAGTCAATGCCACAGGAAGGGGAATGTGCTGTCACCTGCCTCAGTGCTGGGCACCAAATGACTTCACTCATTAAGGTCCAGTTCCATCTTTGGAGTCACATCAAGGGTTGTGCTGAAACTGTAAATCAAACTAGAAGTGCTTCAGAGGCCTCAGACATTTGGGGCAGCACGTCGCTGACATCAGTATCGAGTGAGATTTAGGTCTTGTTCAACAAGAAAGGTTTGGATTTTAGAGTTGAAAACAAAACCTCATCAGAGGTAGGAGGAAAAGCACACTGGACTACAGCTCATGGACAGCCACAACACACAGGGACTGCCTTTCAATGAGCATCTAGAAAGCCATTGCCCACAAACACCCTCCCTACATCTCTGGCACAAGCCATTTAATTTGGATGGGAAGTCCTGGGGACTTTCCTGGGAGACAGCTGCAGCTCCGCCGCTCGCATTCATCTCAGAAGCCCTGACAACAAGACATAAATACTGCAATTGTTGCTCTGATGCCCCAATTTCACTTCTGGGATCCACAGCTTGTCTTGGTTGAGGTTTCATTTCCCCCAAGGAAGGCCAGTCCAAGAGCAGAGTTGTCAGCAGTAGATCACTTAACCTCATTGCAGTTCCCCGGAGGACCACTGCTCACATCCCCTGTTAGTTAATGAGCTAAAAAATGAATTATTGGAGCGGTCAGCAATAAGCAGGAAGAGGAGGCACAGTGTTTCATTTCAGCCAGCACTGACATACCTTTAAATAAATCAACTGAACAAGAGCACGAGGAAGTGTGAGGAAGAGCAACTCATCAGGAGAAAGACACCGAACCAATCTCTAAAATAAAGGCTGGTAAATATTTCCCTCTTTTCCTCCCTTTATTGCAATCCTGGCAATTCTAAATGACCCTCTCCGTACCAGACACTTCCAGCTGTAGTTGTCCAAGCCAAACCAAGACTCTTTCAGTGAACTTTCAACACTGGAGTCCTTGTCTGAGGACTAAATCAAAGCTGGTGTGCTGGAGAGGCAACATCTTCACATGCTCTGATGACACCAAACGCTGGAGAAGGTCTGAGCTGCCTCTTCCTCATATGCACTCAAATTAATAGATTATAAGCTCCTAGACAAACTTAGAGAAATGAACAATAGAGCTCTAAGGTCAGACTTTCTTTGAGCCTTTTCTCTCTAAACATCTGCATTCAAACCCTGATTTGTATCTGCTGGTACAGACTCCCAACCTCACCGGTTACACAAGGGGCAAATCCAGCAGAGGAGCAGTGCAAAACACTCTGCAGAACCAGGAATGAGTCGCTGATCTTGTCCAAGAAGTGCCACCCAGCTCTCTGCTCTTGCAGGAGTCTCCATCACTAGTGAACCTGAAGAACACACCGTGGTGCGAGCAACGAAATCCCTGCTGCAGCAGCAATACTGTACATAGGTAAAAGGTTATTAGAAACAGATGAAAATTTCAGTTCTCAGTTTATTTTGATCTAATTAGGTGCTTGCTTCTCAAGATAATGTCCAATTATTTAAATTACTCTGCCAGCCACATCACATCATTATTATGTGGAAACATAAATACTGGGCACTGGGAGGGGGGGAGGGTAAGCAGGGAGCATCAGAGAAGAGAAAAAGCGGATTTGCTTCGAGCACAGCCTCGCTCCAGGAGCTGCACTGTGCTCCCCACTTGTGGGCTTGCACTGGAGATGCTCCTTGAGGAGCCTACACCCTACACAGCTCAGCCCCATCGTGTGGTGCATTGGGTTTTCCACCCTACAAACCCCACCAGAGGCCTCATCCTGTTGGTATCCACTCTCCATCCCGACTCCTCCTCGCTCCCGTTCACCTCTGCCTTCACCTCCGCTTGTCCCTCACACGTGTTTGGTGGAGTGACATCAGGAGGCAAACACGAAGAGGATGTGCAGGGTGGGAAAAAAAAGTCGTGTTCATACAGTGACCCAGAACTGCTTGAGTAGGCAACAGCACGTGGCTGGAGAGCCTGGGAACTTGCCATCAGAATTCCACAGCTCCGGAGCAAGAGCAGCCTTGCTCCTACCAAAGCACGACTAAAAGCATGACTAAAATGTCGTGTCACTCGCTCGTTATCAGCGTTACTCACCACTTGTTAGAAAGCTGGATCACATTCTGAAGGCTGAATTAGAAAGACAGTGGACAGCAGGTTATTTACCATGGCACAGCATTGATTTCCCACCACCAGAAACAAGAGCAGGCTGCTTACAGGCATTTTGAAGTGCAGTTTTATCCTCCACACCTCTGACAACACCGAAAAGCTCCTGAATTTTTTTAATCTTTTCTTCTCTCTTGCTAAAGGAACTAATTCTGCAAGAGAGGAGGCCTCTCAGTGGCGTCTCCACGGTCACTGTGCAGGTGCTGTGCCCGTGTGTTGCCATTTCTGGTTGCTCACTGAAGTACAACCCTTTAACGCCGTGGTAACCTGGCCAGCTCAGCAAGAGCTCTGCCAAATTTCCTCTCCTGTTGGCCAGCTGACAAGGTTAATGTGTCTCTTCCAAGAAAATGAAGTAAATCTAACCCACTGCACCTCCCAAACTCCTGGAAGGGCCCCAGGATGTGTCATTAGCTTCGTGGTCCAGCATGCAAGGAGCACACATCACCTAATGACCGGCGCCGGGCAGCTGGATGTGCTGGGGCTTCCCGATTAACAACCCCCTCCGTGATGATCCCAATAAACGGCACTGCTTTGGAAAGAGCTGGTGATGCAGGGTTGGGATGAGTAAAAGGAAAACATTGGGGAGGGGGAGGACGGGATTGAAATGTTGGGGAAAGGTTCACGATGCTTTTAATTGCAACGGCGAAAGGGGGGAGAAGAAGAGAGGGCGAGAAGAAAGGGGCTAGCAGCAAGGAATTTCCAAAGTGCCTTCCTGCCCCGAGCAAAGCAGGAACTGGGAGGAGAGGCATGGAAGAGGAGCTGGGAACAATATGCTGAGAAAACACAGGGGCTTCCTCTCTCTCTGCAGGAGAAGACCCCTGTGCCGCATTGCAAAGGCAGCGCTGAGCAGCTGAGCGGCTCCGCGCCCGCATGCCTGCTCCGCCCGGCCGCGTTGCTAAGGGGGAAGGCACAAGCCCACCGGGAATAGCCAGGTCCCTGGCAAACAAGAGGGCTCCAGACAGCAAACAAAGACCGATGGGTATTTATTCCTTAATTACGGAAAGCTTTGAAGAAACAGGCCCACTGTAAATCCCGCCTGCCGAGGGAATGGCCCGCGATTTATGCGCGCCGGGGCAAAGAGGAAATAAATATCTCTCTGGCTCCTGATCAATATTATGAGTGTTTTGCCAACCTACAGGGTGTTTTATGAGCTGTAAGGACAGAAAAGGATCATTAATAATTAAATAAAGTCAACCTATTAAGCTTATTACTTCTTACAAGTTAAACATCCCTGACGGAAGAAGGGCAGCCCCACAGGAAAGCCGCGGATCAGCCAGCCCGTGTCTCGCCTTGGACTCTGGTCCGGGGCTGTCTCCAGTGAGCAGCGTGGTAACCCAGCCTGGAAATGATTTAGTTACTGTCTGATGGGGAACTTATCTGGCTGAGGGCTGTGTTCAACCCACTCTTCAAATTTCTGTCCACGAGACAGACAATTCAATGCTGCTAAACCATGCCAAATTCAGGTTATTCTCCTACGCTCAGTCCTTTTCAACCAAACCAAACCAAACCAAACCAAACCAAACCAAACCAAACCAAACCAAACCAAACCAAACCAAACCAAACCAAACCAAACCAAACCAAACCAAACCAAACCAAACCAAAAGGCACCAAGCCCTGGAAGTGTTCAAGGCCAGGCTCTGAGCAACCTGGTCTAGTGGAAGGTGTCCCTGCCCATGGCAGGATGTTGGAACGAGATGGTCTTCAAAGTCCTTTCCAACCCACAGCATTCCAGGATTCTGTGAAATAAAGGTGGTTTCCCACCAGCAGCACCTCGCACTGCCAGGGACTCATTTCCTGAAGCCCCCAGCTCTGGACCTTCCCCGCCATTAGCTCTCCTATTCCGTTTTCCAGTTTTCCTTTCATAGCTGCGTGTTTCAGAGGAAAAAAAAAGCCCTGCTGTGCGTGAGGGACAGAGATCACTCATTTGTGCAGAGCTCCACGCGCTTCTCAAATTAATCACGTCTCGCATGACACCAACCAGTACCATCATTATTCGGATTCAGTGCAGCTTCTCCACCATTTTCCCTCTCTCCTGACAGCATTCCCCTACACAGGGCTCCAAAACAGCTGCTATTTCTGCACTTGGAGGTTACCCCTCCATGGAGCAACCAGCACCTCTCCTGTAAGTGTTAATGCACCCGCAGGATTTATCGCTGCCCAACATTAACGACCAGCCTGGCCGAGACACCAAGGTTTACTGACTTCGGGCTTTTCAGATAAATACCCTGCAACTGTGGGCTCTGATTTATCACAGAAAATTGCAGCCAACTTCTGTTTTCATTGCACGACACTCCATCTAGTAATTTTTTTAAGGTTTACTCGATAAAATGTGTCACATCTGAGGTTTACTCCGTGTAAAGTTAAGCAAAAACCGTGTGACATACAACAGCAGGGGATACTGTGGGTACTAAGATAAGGCTTATTAAGTTGAGAATAAAGATCCTAAGGGTGACAACTCTAAGCCCTGCAAGCTGGTTAAGTCTTTTCTCAATAAAAATCCAGGTTTTTCCTTTGTTCCGTACAACTGTGCGAAATGGAAACGGTCCCTAGAGATTTAGTAAAAAGCTTGAAGAATGCCACAAGTTGTTCTTTTCCTCTAACCCCCAAAGCCCCAGAATTTTTTGAAACAGCATTGCCAGCCACATTTCACAGGGACAAACCCTAACAATGGTGAACCCTAAGGATTTAGAGCTCACTACTGCCCTGAGGAGACCACAAAGCCAATGAGAGGGCTGGAGCACCTCTGCTATGAGGAAAGGCTGAGAGGATCGGGAATGTTCAGCCTGGAGAAGAGAAGGCCCAGGGGAGACCTAATTGTGGCCTTCCAGTGCCTGAAGGGAGTCAACAAGAAAACTAGGGAGAGCAATTTACAAGGGTCTGGAGTGACAGGTCAAGGGGGAATGGGTTGAAACTGATGGAGAGTAGGTTTAGATGGGACACTGGGAAGAAATTCCTCCCTGTGAGGATGGGGAGGCCCTGGCACAGGGTGCCCAGAGGAGCTGTGGCTGCCCCTGGATCCCTGGAAGCATCCAAGGCCAGGTTGGACAGGGTTGGGATAGTGGAAGGTGTCCCTGCCCATGGCAGGGGGTGGCACTGGATGAGGTTTAAGGTCCCTTCCAATGCAAACCATTCTGTGATTCTGTGATTTTAAACACGTAGCTCAGTGAAAATAATTTAAAAAGCACCGTGAAGAGTGGAGGAAGATGGATTTCTGCTGAGGTTTGTAAGGAGAGACTTTGTGAGAGTCTGGAGCGCAAAACCCAGGAACAACAGCTCCCTTGCACCCCCACCTCTGCTGCCCAACAGGAAAGCTCCCGAGTTCAGGATCTGATTCCTTTTATATGCTGGCACATCAGTATCCAGGTAAACATCCAAGCAAAATTTAACCCAAAACATATCACTGTGCTGGCCACCCGAAAAAAAAGGCTGATAAATGAGTTATCCCTGTGTGGTTCTAGACACACAAGTGAACTGCTTCCATTTCTTATGCTCACCTCAACGCTTGGGCACACCACAAATATTACCTTGAAAAAGCCAAAAGCTACAACAGTTGCATGGAAATGCTAAAACCAAGGAGTATATTTGCTTTTTGCTTGTTTTCAGTAATAAATATATATATGCAGGGAATAGTAATTGGAAACATGTACCTAATGCATTTCATTACTCGTGTGTAACCACACTTAACCTGATGTCTTAAGTGTATAAATCAAACGGCATTGTGCCAGTACCTAAACACAGACTGGAAATTTCAATTTGCCATTTGATATACAGTCACTCGGGCTAGAAGATTCCATTAATTCCCAATTTGTTAACACTAATTTTCTCCTGTAGCAAGGCTGTGCTTAATGCACTAGTGTTTTAAGCAGAGCTCAGGAAATCATTTTTTTTGAAAGGGGGGAAAAAAAGTGAGAAAATTCTCAAAGGTGGCGGTGGGGAGGGGGAGCGACACACAAATATTGCAATGCATAAATCTCAATAATCTGTGCCAGGTGAGAGACGGAGCGAGGTGGCTGAGTGAGGTGCCCCATCCCTGAGTAATGTGGCGTGGAGCGGGGCCGCGCTCGCCCCGTGCCGCGCCCATCACAGCGCATTAGGGATACCATAACAGTCGCTGATGCGAGCTGCTGTGGAACGGATCCCATCGCAAACACACGAGGGAAGAGAAATGGAGCTTTCCCTCTGCTCGCCCTGCTGGAAAGTGGAGGAGAAGCGGAACTGTTTGAGTGCCTTATAAATAATGAGGCTGGGGGGGGAAAAAAAAAACCCTTGGAGGGGGCTGACAATCTTCCAGAGTAGAACGAGATCTGAAGTGAGAGCTTGCTTGAGGCTTCCATCATAGAATCAATAAGGTGGGAAAAGACCTCTAAGATCATCAAGTCCAACCGATCCAAAATGGGAAAAAAACACGCAGTGGGCTCCTGGAGAACCCAATCTTTACCTGAGGATCAAAAACTGGAAGAAGACGGTGTAATTACAACGCCCCAAAAAGACCCTCAGAAATGTTTCTTGATCCTTTATTAGCAGCAACTCCTACAGTTTGGTTTGCAAGGAAAAACAAAAGTCCTTTCAGAGGGCTTTAATGGGATCTTAATTCCAGTAGAAGCAGTAAGATGATGCTCTTTGGAGTATTTGGGAAAAAAGCACCCTCCAACCATTACACTGAATTTATGTAAGACATAAAAGAGAAAATACAAGTAATAAACGTTGTATTTGAGCATAGACTCTGAAGAAAAACACATTTGGAGCAGCAAGCAAATAAAACCAACTGCTCGCTCTGCACGAGTCAGCAGTGGGAGGCAGGCGAGTTTGCAGGGGAAGGTCCAAGGGCTGGGAAGGAGCCGGACCATCCCCGTGGGCAGCGTTTCTGGGATCCACATTGTAAACATGTTACGGGGACCTCTCCGCTGGCCAACTCTTCCCAAGTGACTTGGAGCTCTCCCTTCTGCTCCCCTCACCTTCTGACGTCTCCTCATCTGCAATTCAAATATCACAGAATCCTTAAGGTTGGAAAAGTCCTCCAAGATCAGGTCCAACCTTCAACCAAACACCATCGTGCCCAAGGCCCTAAGTACCGTGTCCACTCATTCCATGAGCGCTTCCATGGATGGTGACTCCTCCACCTCCCTGGGCAGCCCCTTCCAATGCTTAACCACTCTTTCAGCGAAGAAATTTCCCTAAAATCCAACCTGAACCATCTCACTGATGCCAAGGACTCTGCAGGAATTGCTGATGTCATCGGACTCTTCCATTAGTCTCATTTATTAATGGCTCTTTTTATTTAGGAAAAACAACGTCTTTTTTGGCAAGTTAGACCTCCCAAAGTGTTCCTTCCATTCAGCAAGCCATGGGACTTCCCTCCACCTCTGTTTTGGTGGGCTGCAGGTGTCGGATGCTCTTCTCAAACCATAAATCCTAATTAGTTAAAAAAAGACTGTTGGTAGACCTGCTTCTGGAAAAGCAAAGTGGATGAAGAATTTCCTTAGAATAAAAAGAGATGAAGACTTGAGAATCTTCAGTAGTTAACACCCAGAGAAATCCATGAGGTTCCTTTGCCTAAAAACTGAAATATCAATGCTGTTTTTTTTGGTTTGTTTGTGTATTTCCAACAATGGGATGCGGAACACTGGGGCGGCCCAAACGTGCCCCAAAAAGGTGGGATTAGAGATGGATGTGGCTTTCAGAAGACATGGAAGTGCTCAGGTCCTGCTGAGGCTTTTCCAATGGTGCACCTCTGCCTATTAATCACTTGCAAAGCTCTAGGCTTTTATGATTTACAAGCCACAAGGTGGATGTTTGACAGTGGGAAACCCACAGAAAACCTGACAGCAAAGAAAATCTGCACCGGGGACACCTGCCAAAAGTGACAGCAAGTTCCACTTCCAGAGCAACTCAGAGAGAGCTGGGCAGGGATTTAAAAGCTGAATTAAAGCCAGAATTGAGGAATTAAAGCCTCTTGCCCAAGTGTTCTTGGTGCATAAGTGCTCTCTCTCTCTCTCTCTCCCTGCAAATCCCTCTTCGGGCCACATTTGGAAATTATTTAAAAAAGATAAAATATCCCTAATCTGTTACCAATTAGAAGGAACATGTGAATATTATTTTGTAATTTGTGACTCCATCTTAAAAGCGAACTCACTGAAATAATTACACCGGCTCCTGAATATTCCTATTGTGCTCCTGAAAAAAAAAAAAATGAACAGTGGGTATGTCCTCTCCTGTCTGAGACACCCTGGGGCTGAATGTATCAATAAGAACCATCAAAGCCCTGGATGTGGACTGCCAAAAACCTGTAATTTCTGCTCCCTGGCAGCTGCAGCCCAGGGGTTGCCACACGGATCCGCTCCCTCCTCATGGTTGTTTTGCAACTTGGGTTTGTGGCGAGGAGGGACGAGCCAAGGAGGCCCAAAGTGAGTGGCAAACACGAGGTGTCCAAGCTGTCCACCGCACAAGTGACCCCTTCCAGCTTGAATGAGCTCTAAGCCAGGATTTACGAGAGCAGCAACGCAGAGTTCTTTGTAAAAGCCAGACGCGGCGCGACTTGAGTGAGTAACTCCTGAAAATTGGTAATTTCCTGGTGGTTAGCAGGAGAAGGCCCACCAATGGGGAAGCAGAGGCTGCTAATAAATTTATAGTGCGTTATATGCCAATTAGACCCCCTCAGCCCTTCAAGAGGCAGCACCACCAATCAGGTTATCATTCCACAAATGTACTCTTTAGGGCTGAGCTCATCACGAATCAATCCTGCATTTCAAGTGCAATTTTCATTAGCGTTGCCCAGGACTGCACTGGTGAAACAATGCAGGCAGGTATTTTCCTTCTCCCCTCCGAGCACCCTTCCCCGACGCCTTGTGCACAGCCACGTCTCAACTTCAAATGGTAAATAATCATTTTGAATACCACATTAATCCTGCACGGAGCCAGATTTATTACCCACGTCACACGCGGGAGTTTCGCCGTCACTCGCAAGCCAGCCGTGAACCCCGTGCTTAAATGACATCCCTGTACCTGACCAGGCACCATGCAAGGCTCTGTCAATACCAGGAGGCAGCAGCTCCCTCAGCCTCCCACCCTGTGACGTCCCCAAGTGCCAAGACAGCCGGCGCCGCTCGTTTGGGAATTCAGAAGAAGGAAAAAATGCAGCAATAAATACTCTGTATGGTTTAGCATCTGCTTTAAACCTCTGGTCACAGCTTAAACCTCAGCTTTTAGTCTGTGCAAGCAACACTGCATTTTGGATACTCTTCTTTGCTTCACTTTTTGCTGAACAAGGCCAGAAACTGCCTTTATTTTCACCTATGGCAGCATGGAGGCGCCTCCTGGTCAGGAACACAGGGCAACCTGAGTTAGCAGGGATTTATTTTCCTTTTCTTTTCTTTCTCAAGCCAGGTACACACCTTGGAGAAACGCACCCAGAAACCTATCAGAACATCCTGAGTTGGAAGAGACTCACAGGGATCATCGAGTCCAAGCCCTGGCCCTGCATGGACACCCCGACAATCCCACTCTGTGCATCCCTGAGAGCGTTGTCCAAACGTTCCTTGAGCTCCTGCAGGCTTGGGGCCGTGACCAACCCAACCTGACCCAACCCTAGGTGGGGTTACAAATAAAGTCCACCATGTTAGGTGGACTTAAGGAACAGGGACCTCCTAATGCAAGAATTCCCAAAGCAACCTTCACTTCCCTCCTTCCCAGCCAGGTAAGCTCCCCTTGAGTCACGGCAGGGCCAAATTTTACTTCCTAAACTGCCACTGCCCCCACTGATTTTAAATTTTATGGAGTCTCTTCACAAAAAAAACCACAGCGTAGCAAGAGCAGTGCCTGATGCCTCAAGCCTTGGGCTGTCACCTGCATCTTATTTCTACTTAACCTCTTAAATAACATTGGAATTCACTTTGTCCCCTGATGGGCGCCGTAATGAGAACCTCCTGTCAATCACGGCTCCATTAGCCGGGACAGACTTTCACTTCCTGAAACAATTTATTGGATTCCCAGAAGCGAATGGGCCTTGCTCCTTTTGAGCCGGGCTTTTTCGGGGAGCTATTCAGCAGGAGCGGGTGTCCCTTCTGTCCCTGCTGAGCGGGGCATTGTTCCCCCCGTTGGCTCATGGAAACGGCTTCCTGAGCTGACCCACCTCTCCTTGTCCCGGCCAGGCCGAGTGTTTGCCAAAAACTTCTTTGGGCTGCTCAGTTCACCGGCGCAACACAAAACCCACCAGCTGTTTCCAGCCGCTGGGGCAGGGGGAGAAGCCAGTCCTGCTGTTAACCCCTTCCCAACAAAAGCCCTGAGAGCTGGAGCCCGTCACCCCCAGGACTCCGAAGTAGCTCCCTCTTCCTTAGGAAAGCAGGATCTGCTCTCATTTAGCATGAAACTAAAGGCAATTTTGTTTTCCTCTTCCTCTCTCTTGGTTACAACTCAAACTGCAGCTCAAAGAACAAATCTTACTAATAGAGGCTAAAACCACTTTGGTTGGAACATTATCTTGAGAGGAGAATTTTCATTTCCCGGAGTGTGTGCAGTCCTTATGAGGTTCATTTGCAATGAGTCTCTCTGTTTTGATGAGATAATAAAATGCATTTTATTTAAAAATATCTCCATTTCCGCCCCCCTCAAAGGAATTTAAATGGTCAGTTAATCCTCCTGCTTCAGAAACAACCTACTGAGTAAATAAAAGAGGGCTCAAGATTATATAAACCACTATTTTTTCCTATTCTAACACTGGTCTCAAAGACTGAAATACAGATGTACCTGGGCATTGGCTGTGTGCCTTTTTAGTATAAATCAGTTTAACTTTTAGCCTGAGAAAGGGGAAAAAAAGATGGAAACAAGATGATAGTTATCTCCAGCCTTCTGTGATTCTCGAGTCAATAGTAAATGGGGGGACTCGTTAGTGCCATAGTGATCCAATCAGGATGAAATTATGCAGTCATGTAAGAAATAATATCTATTAGGCTAATTTAATCAACGAATACTTTACAGATGAATTAGAATGCAGAATCCAATTATTTCAAACATTTGGACTGTCAGCCGCTGTGTTTTCGAAGCGCTGGAAGGGGAGAAAACGAAGGCCTAAGGATCCTTTCAAGACGAGGGTGGCTGGGCTGTGTTTGTGGCAGGAGAGCTCAAAACAGTAGAAAAACTGACAACCACAATCAGCACCTTCCGTG
Source organism: Oriolus oriolus (assembly GCA_013400235.1). Lineage (NCBI taxonomy): Eukaryota > Metazoa > Chordata > Aves > Passeriformes > Corvidae > Oriolus > Oriolus oriolus. Next base: position 254,916 of record VXBT01001627.1, on the reverse strand, counting down.
GCTCCAAGGGCTGGGGCTGGGCTGGCTCCTGGGGCACCCTCCTCTGGGATATTGGCACGGACAGCTTGATCTGCTCCTTGCACTGGCTGACGATGACTGTCTCAAGTCCTGGTGATTTCCCCTCGCCAGTCACCCTTCCAAAGGAAGGCTGACACTCGAATGGCAACGGGGCTTTTGTTTTTGGGAAGGGAAGATGTGGCCCTGGGTTGGTGCACAGCACAGCTCCATGGATCACACGTGGCATTTATTCCTCTTGGAAAACCAAGAGGTTGCTTTATGGCACCATGCCAAGAGCAATGGGACAGACTGAACTACTGCCAGAAGGGGAAATTAGGTTAAAACACAACTTGACTCAAAAAGGAGGGGACAAAAAGGGGAGCTGTGAGTACACAAACTGTGATCCAGCCTGACTCAACATCTGCTCTGCCGACGCTCTGTCAAACCACGAGAGGATCATGAAGCCTGCCAGAAAACCATCACTGCTCCACCAAGGAGATTCAGGGATTGGCTCCTTGCTGTAGAATAAAGGCACAAGAAATCCCACATCCACTGCCTCTCTGTGGAGAATTTTCTCCTCAATCCACTGGAATTGCTGTTTCATAAAGAAACAAGAGCAGCCACCCTCTGCACAGAATGGTTTGGGTTGGGAGAGACCTCCAAGACTATCTCATTCCAACCCCTCTGCCATGGGCAGGGACACCCTCCACTATCCCAGGGTGCTCAGAACCTTGTGGAACATCTCACACACGTGTCCAGCCTCATCACACAGGGCCCGCCCATACCATTCACCATCACAGCAGTTATTTCAAGACCTGAAGATGGCAAAGTGCATATTTTGCTCAAGTCTACAGCACCAAAATGACATTTTTTCCCTTCTCTCATCATTGGTAGAAGTTACTTGGTCGTACAAAGAAAAACAAGGCTACAAGAAAGGGATGGATACTTCAACCACGTGGAATATCTTCCACAAAGAGCTGAATGAGCTTCACAATGAGGCTTAAATTTAAAAAATTCAATTCACTCTCTGGGCTTCAGCATCTCTTCAACAATATCAGGAAGAACAGAGCAAACCTGGTGCCTGCTGCAGAGTGTGGATGCCCCACTGCTCCGTAAGGTCTGTGCTGTGTTTCCCAACATACCTGTGATCCAAACATTTTTCTGCCCTGTCATCTGGAGCGGTAAATGGACTCTCTTGCTTATTTAAACATTTAATGCTCTTCTGATGCCCAAATTATGCCTGTTTGCCGTGATGGATTAGCACAGAATACAGCAGTGACAATTTCCCGCAATCTGCGGAATATCAGATTTTGATTACTTTAGGAGGAAAAAGTAAAGTTATAAGCAAACTGATTGATAAGGAGCAGAGGAATACTTCATGTGGTGGCTCGCTGGGAGCCTTGATGAATGCCTGGCAGGACTGTGATGAGTCCCCACAGAAGACATGCAATAACTCTGAGGAGATTTAAGATATTTATTGCTCAAATAAAACAAAACCAAGTGACACGGGTAGGTGAAGTAGCATCAGGTGATTACAATCTGCTGATCAAGACCAAGTGCAATTCCAAATTTTTGCAGAGTGAAAAAACAAACCAATTGTCCAGTTTTGCCTACAGAACACTGATGGTTATTTTGGGAATTCTGGACGCTGGCTTTCTTCAACGAGGAATGAGATTGTTCCAGAGTCAGGTCTTTATGGTGGTCTCTTCTAGTTAATGCTGGTAGTTGTTCTGCTTTTTGGTGGCAAATTAGCAGTACTTTTTAAAGACAAAACTATAATATATATTTTTTAATATATGTATATTTATATCTATCTATCTATGTATCTCATAAAGCTATAATGTATACATAATATATAAAGTTGGACTTGATGATCTTTGACGTCTTCCCCAACCTTAATGATCCCATGATTCTCTCTCTCTATATCCATCAACATACATCCCCTGGGCCCCACTCCCTTCCAGCAGCAGCTTTTCCAGCTGTGAGATGAGAGGTTTTCCCAAAGGAGCATCCCTAGCGTGGTACAGGTACTCCCTTCTGCTCCACAGCAAGGTGTAGGGAGAGCTCCTCTGAAGGGATGAACTGCTCTCTCCTCAATTACGGATCTCTCTTCCACGGCAATAACACGTCAACAATCTCCTCGTGCTGCCAGAGGCAGATGTGACCCCTCCACTGTGAAACAGCTGCTGAGCCGTGCCTTTGTGAAAATCCCTAAAGCTCTCCCCGAGCGCGAAGGGACTTTGTGTTAAAAGCATCTTCCCCAAAACAGTTCAGACTGAGGGAACCTTCTGAGAGAGACAAGGGAGGAAAAAAGCCACCACGATGCATTTGAAGGGAGGGTTGCACCAGAAGCACCTTCTCCTTCAGAGAAGGGAGCTCACTTGAGCCCACAGCACTGGTTTGCTATTAAAAAAGGCACTTGCTGAAGAGGACTGGCTTTTTTATTTTCACTTTACTATTTCTGGGCGGGGCTGATGGATGTTTTGGACAGAAGAGGCTGAAAGGAGGCTTTGGGAGCCAGGATGATTAAAACAGTTGTCTTGAGCTGAGTTTGTCCACTGTGAAAAGAAGTGGGGGAGACTCCAACCAATCCATCGGCAATCCACCGCCGGCGGACACAGGCGCTGATTAGACACGACAGCTTTGCAACAGGTTTGAAATCCAAGTGCAACTGAACCGGCCTGGCTGTCCGTGTGTGCTTGGAAAAGCTGCCCAGGAGCTACAAGGATCCTGAAGATTTTCTGCTTTTCCAACTCCAAGAGCCAGCATGGGAACATCAGTGGCTTTGGCGGCACTCCAAGGAGGATAAAGAAGATCCTGGTAGTAAAACAAAGGATGCTGAAAGCTCAGTCTGAGCACGTGATGGATTTGGAGGATTCTCTGATGTATTATTTAGGGACCTGGCAGTGCTGGGCCGAGGGTTGCACTCAAGGATCTTGGAGGGCTTTTCCAACTTTAACCATCCCACGAATCCATGATATTTTTGAGGCAAAGCGCAACGCAAAGGCAGGGTGTGTATGCCCAGCTATCAGAACAGATCATGCAAGAGCACAGACCAAGGATCTGCTGCCTTCTTGGAAATATAATTGGACTTTCCAGGGCTATTAGGCTTGGCCATCATATATCTCAAACCACTTGCCCTCTGCTGCTAATGCTTAGGATGAGACTCTTAAACTGTATCAACCCATTTTGTTTACTGTAAAATATTCTTCCACCCTGAAGAAAGAGGAATTAGTGATTATTCTGAGATCTGATCAATGTGACAGACTTAGCTGGGTATTTTACACAGCTTTTTTAGTGAAAAAAAAACCCCTGCTATTATTGATGTGATCTGGCAATTAAAATATTTTCCATCTGACAAACACCAGGCACTCAGAAGGAGCTCTACCAAATTCCTGAGCGTTTCTTTTTTAGCTCTTGGCTCAGACCAGGATGGATGGACCACTGAGAACTGCTGGGTGAGACCCTAAATTGCATCTTGGTGGGCATCCGATCCCGGTCCCTGCGAGCTGAGCGCCGGCATTCCCAGCAATCCTGCTGCTTGCTTACGGTCTGTCTTTTGGGAATGGCTTCCGAGGGATACAAGAACCTGGCAGCTACCTCCAATCCTGCCTGGATGCTTGGAAAAAAAGCTACTGCTCCCTCAGAGATCAAGTGGGCAGCAGCCCCTTAACAGGAACTGGTCTATGAGCTACCACCACATGTCTAATTAATGACCCTGCCGGTCGCAGCTGGAAGAGCTGAGCTGGGGGTGATTAATTAAATTAGCTGGCAGAGGAAATTACAGTGGAAAAGCCAAAGTTTGATTGCTCCATAATTAACCACAGTGCAAATAATATCTGCATCTATAACTTCCAGCGATGAGATCAGAAGCCAATTGAATTTGGCACTGATTGAAGCTGTAAATATCCTGTGGTGAAAAATGATAGGTTTGTTCTGAAGGGAAAACTTACAGAAATGGACATCCAGCGGATGCAAGAGGGGAGCAGGGGACAGGGAGGAAAGAGCACTGGAATTAGATCTTGATCTCAGCTGATTTCTGCAGTTTTCTGCGGTGATAAGAGGATTCAATGTGAAACAGAAAGAAATATTTTAATATCTGTATGCTGTGAGATTCCCTATCAGAGCTTTAGTGAATCTGGAAAGCAAAGGCCACTGAGATAATTCCACTCCTTGCCTTGCTCCACACCCTGTGTTTCCTAGTGGTGGGAATCACTGCTTTCCTAGGGAAAGGAACTGCACAGCTGCAGAAATAACCAGTCCAAACACCTCTTTCCCATCCCTCCATCCTCCATCCCCTACTCCTGCTCCTAGGAGCACTTTTTTGAACTACAAGAACCCATTTTTCCAAGGAGATCACCTCCAAATGACTGCAAACCCCTCCACCTCCCAAAAAATCATTAATCATTTCATTAATCCCCTTAAGCACCTCCTGCTACTCACTGAAGAATCGAAATATTTCCTTTAATTCTTCTCCAAAATTCTATATTTTGGCAAGTTATGGTCATGATATGTACCCACCTCAATCCTGCATCATGCTGGATTACTGTGAGTTTTATCCCTCTTCCACTGCTGGTGTAGGTCTGGCTTAAAGAAAGCTCAGATTTTTAAACTGTGGCCTGAAATGCAACCCCTCAAATCCCCAGATGAGCCAGGATTTATTTCCATGCTTCTCAAATTGCTACCTATCCAATGTACTCTTTGATAAAAACTGCATAATCCAGAAAAGATTTCATTTCCATTTTTTAAAGCAGTGAAACCAGTTTTCCTGAGTGCTGAGTAGCTAAAGTGTACTATACACACACATAAAATAATATTTCATATTTTGTGTATTTTATTTCTATTTTTATACATTATCTTGAATTTATCAAGGATATTATATGTATGCTTGATAAATTCTTGATAAATGTGCTTGATAAAATATATGCTTGACCAGATTAGATTTGCTTGATAAATATGTTTCTCCAAAGGGAATCCACGCTGTGTGGACCAGGACCACCCCATGAACCAAATTTGTGCCTTCTCCTGCTCCAGAACAAAACACTCCTGCAGATATTGGCACCTACTTGGGTATCAAACTCTCCTCACCAGGGCACCCCTGGTACAAAAAAAATAACAATTCCACAAAAAGCCAACAGCACAACATTGATTGTGAACACACAAGTCCTGCTCTGCTTTGCCTTTTCTTTGTAAAAACCTGGGGAATCATGAAACCAGCTCATTTTTAATGCTCCTTTATTATTCCTGGCTGACAACACGAACTTTTTCTGTGCCCTGAAAGCCTTCCCTTCAAGCTGGGTTGGTTCCTGCACGGCCCACTATGGCAGTGAGATGGTCTGGCTGTAAAAAATGCAACCCAGACCTCTCTCCCCAGGATATCAAATGCACTTTCTTCTTATAAAATACCACATTTGACATTGGAGGCTGTTTTCCTTCCACTTCTGAGGCATCCCATGTTCTCCTCTGCTGCTTATTCCACATCCTAACACATACACTGGTATCCCACGAGCTGCCTGACTCCACAAAACTCCAAACGTGGCAACAAACACCAGCTAAAAATCAGCTTTGGATATGTATTAATGTCAGGTGTCCCAAAACTTTGCCAGAAGAGTCATTCTCATCTCTCATTTCACTTGGAGCGTTCCCATCGCACATTGTGCCCATCCCTGTACCTTGTCTGCTCCTTCACACCTCCCTTCCCAACACCCCTTGTAAAACACACCATGTCCTTTAAAAAACGTCCAAAATGTTGGTGATTGATTTTTAACAAACAAAACTCTGCATTTCAAAGGGTCCTTTGGCTGCTGAGTTTATCTAGCCTCCAAATGAATTTTGTGGAGGCACCAGCAAACCCCTCGTGCCACGTTGGATCGGTCTGAGGCCTGAAGTGCCACAGCCAAGGGGCTCCACAAAGCCTGGGGTCTGAAAGGCTGTGGCTTAGAAATCCCACAAAATAATTAAGAAATGTTCCCTTTGCCCACTTTTAAATTCTCTCTTGGCTTTAATGAACTTACCCTGGAGCAAGCAGCCCAGCAATGAGTGAACTCCTGTGAGTAAGAAGCAAGTTGTGCCTGCACAGCACCTGTGCACAGGCTGAGGGCCGAGCTTTTCCCACATTCCCCATGCCTGGGTGGATGTGGATCACCTGGAGGGTGCAGTTTCCACAGGAAATCCTGGCTTTCTCCCAAGGGATGGCAGACAAAGCAAATGCTGACCTATACCAACGGTGTCCACAGCTGAAACCAGCGCTGGGAGCGCCTACACCACCCCGAACTGGAGCTCCACCACTCAAAATGGCAATTGCAGCAGTGTTTCAAATAATAACATTTATTTTAAACACTATTTTAAATAAAAATATCATTTTAAATAATAATATTTTAACTTTTCTCCTTGATGGAACTCCAAACTAGTAATCCCAATTAATTTTTGTAGCCGTTTCTTTATTTTCCACCTTTTTGCCTGAATGCAACAGGGTGAATCCAAGCAAACTCAGGTATCTATTTATGAGCAGTCTGAGCTGTGGGAGGACAAGTGGCCAAAGCAGATCTGATCTGGAAAGGCTCAGATGAGCACACACACATCACTAGCAAAGGATTAGAGCTGCAAATTTTGGCTTCTTTAGATGAAAAATTTAAAAAGTCTACTTCTGGCTATCATCTTTTTGTAAGACATCCTTCAGTTTTAGCACACAGCGACACAATCCTGTTCTTCCCGCTTGCAGAGGAGTCTCACAAGCATCCCTGGGGCTGTGATTTAATTGTGTGTGTGCACCTCAGTCTCCCAAGCCTGGCTAGTGCTATAGACAAGTGAAAATACAATAAAAACACCCCTTTGGAAATTCTGACCTGGATGAAACCGGGGAAATGTAAATTTTTTGGAAGAAAAGCAAAGTTAGCTGGAAGATTTCTAGGCCATGACATAATCATCTGTTCAGCCCGAAGACTTTTTGAAGCTCAGCCCGTGCACTCCTTTTGAGGCTCACCAATTACCAAGACACGGCTTCTTCTCGCTCCCCAAATTCTCGCACACAAAGTGCCTCAGCAACAGGACTTTGCTCTGTCTGCACAATCTGGTTAACAGGCACGGGAAGGATTTCACCTCCCTCTAATTCCTGCCTCCCACCCCTCACCTGTGCTCTCCTCAGCACATTTTCACCTGCTGTTTAATTACTCTGATTTCCTCCGGTCGCTCCTCTCCGCCGCGGCTTTGCTGCTGGCCCCCACTCCAGCACCCACACACGGAAAAATCCAGCTGCAAGAGCATTACCCCTGACGAACAGAGAACATTGGAGAGCTGTGGGGAACCTGCATTTGGGCTGCTGTGTACATCAAGTTTCAGTCCAGTCAAAAGGCGGCACCATCTTTTCACTGCTGCCCTTTTCATTTAGTTATCTTACTGAAGTCTTATCTCCCCAGTCCCTTGCCATAGGCTACCAGCTTCCTGCAGAGCCAGAAACAAAGCTCAGTCTTAAACAAAGGGGGGAAAAAAGGGAAAAAAAGCACAAAAGAAAGTTGGTCACAGTTACTGTCAGGGAGCCCTGCGGGTTCGGTAGCCAGGACCAAAGCGAGGGGATGCTGCTGCTTCTGTGCCTCGTGTCACCGGCCAGCCAAGCCACCAGGAGCACGGAGAGGCACTGCCTGCCTTCAAAGCATCCCCACCACTGCCTTCAGCCACGCTCTGCTGTCCCAGGAGCTGAAACAGATCCATCCAAACAGCTGGAATGGGCAGAAAAACCTGGGAGGAGGAAGGATCACAGCCACCATCACTGGTGACAACCACCAAGAGCTTGTGGTCCATGAACACGACCTTCCTGTGACATCCCAGCCAGGGAAAAGGTAATCCTGAGAACCACCTCCCACCCTGACCTCATATTTAACCACAATTAGTTTCTGTATCTCTTGAAGAGCAGAAAATGCAGAAACAGCCAAAGGAATTTATACAACAAAGCTCCCCCAGCACAAACCAGGAATGAACCCGCTTTGAAGCCACGTCCAGAAAGCAATTTGAATTATGTTTGGTTCCACTGCCTGGGGAAGACCTGGTGTGCAGAGAGGCAGAGGTGACCTCAGGGCAGGAGGAATGAAAGGAACAGGTTAAACATCACCTACACGGAAAAGCTGCAAAGAATAAGAAAATATTTTGCATAATATTTCTTTCTAACAGAACAGGTATCTTTCAATCTGCTGGATGTTTCCCCAAGTGCTTGACTCATAGCACTTCCTAAAATACTCACAGATGAGCCTTTGGATCTGACCTGGGCACCTCACAATAGCTGATGCTTGGCACTGGGCATTTTTTAACTCTATGGCTTTATTTTGGCCTTTTTATTATTATTATTACAAGTTTCAGCCTTGCAAGCAGCTGACTTTCAAGAACAAACAAGTGTCCAATGCTTCTCCTTTTGGGAATAACCGATGAATAACCGGTGAGAGAGCAAGGCTGCCCAATGCTTTAGACAGCAAACTTCACTTTCCAGTGGCTTTTAGCTTGCCATATTTAAGATGAAACCCTCCATATTTATTATTCAGGTGCTGTGGACTAGCAGAGATGTGCATCCACACCCGTGGCGTGCAATTTAATTCCAGTGTTAATGGTACCAAGGAATTTTCGGAGGAAAAACTGACCCTCAGTGGTTTCCATCTGATCCTTTTCAGTGATCCTGGCCTTTGGCCTGATGGAAGCCATGTTTCCCCTCAAGTTATAAATTCACCATCCAATTTTTTCCCATCTGAAATGAAAATTTTGTTCTAATTAGCCCTTCCATTCCTCTGGTGTAGTTCCACACTGGCCCAAGCGGGTTCTAATAAACACAGTGACGGTTCTCTCTCTGTGAGCGAGCTCTGAGTTTATTTTTTCAAGTAGCTTTTGGCCAAGCAGATGTGAAATTCAGTGAAAACACACTGGGCTTCAAATCTCTCCAGCTCTGGCAGGTGTTTGGGAGAGAATTAATACAAAAAGAGAAATGATCAGTCCGTATCTAAACCGAAAGTTAAGTTTGAAGTCAAGATCCTAGACAGTTTTGAGACCTTCAGGACAGACACTCACCCACCAGACTGGTTCTTATTCCAGCAAACAAAGAACTAAAAAATCACTTTTTCTACTGCTGATTATCAGTTTATGAATACTCTATTCCCCAATCTCGCTCACCACTGCTCATACAGCAGAAAGAAATCCTCCTTGTTTGAGACCTGAACTCAAATCCTACATTTCTCAAAGTTTAACAGCTCATCAGCTTCTTTTTCTAGGGAATTTCAGCTTAACTTGGTACTTTTCAGCCAAATCCACACCGAAGGAGAAGCAAAATGTGTCAAGAATCTCACCAGAACAAAGGTACCTGGAGCTGACTGTACCTCCAAGGTAACACATTTCAGTCTCCATCACCTGCCCTGCTGCAGAACCCTCCAGGGGCGGGATGTCCTCACACAGCTCTGATTTGTGAGCTGAACACACTCAAGGATGTCTTTCTTGGAGTCTTGTGGGGGTTTTCAGAGTGGGTTTCTCATTTTTTTCACTGACATTGAAAAGTCCTTCACAACCACAGGGTGTTTCTCACAGCTCCTGGGGATGGCTCGTTACGGAAGGAATCCACCAAATGTCTCTGGACTTGTAAGAAAACGGCACAAAGCTGCTAAAATAGGGACTGTTGCCTTTCTCTTCTTCTTGTTTGAAAGCAAAGCTCCTTGTAGGCCCTTCCCTTCCACTCAGCTCCAGTGTCCAAAGCTTGGCCATGGCCTCTGGCCCACTGCTCATGAGGGAATCACAGAATCATGGAATGCTCTGGACCTTCAAGCCCATCCCATCCCACCCCCTGCCATGGGCAGGGACACCTCCCACTATCCCAGGCTGCTCCAAGCCCCGTCCAACCCGGCTTTGGACACTTCCAGGGATTCAATGAAGTGCTACTGATGCTATTTAGATTGAAAAGAAGAACAGCATTGTGGCTTTTACACCTCTGCTTTTTAATAAATGCTTTAATAACGTGCAGAAGGAGACAGAAGTACTTCCTCTGCAGGTTTCCCTTCCACCACCGACGAGGAAAACAACAATTGTAATAATTATTGCAGACCAGGCTCCTGTTTACCAAGTGTTTGAGCTTTTATCAGAGGCAGCTTTGCACACAAGAAAGGTGCAGCTGAGCCGGGGAGCATTTCATCTAAAGCACTCATTAACTTGGACAAGCGGGGTCGAGGGTGTTGTGGTTGTTTTGTTTTGATTTTTAATCATCCAGGCATCTCCCAGGCTGCCGTACAGGCACCAGTGTTTCACCGGATCAGCTCCTGGCTGACAAGGGCTGCCAAGCAGCTGCAAGGACAATAAAACAGAATATTACTGCTACTGCTACCACCCTTCATCTCTGGAGTATTGCATCTGAGCTTCCAAGGTCTCCAAAAGGCTGAAGTCTGACCAGCAGCCACCCAAGCTGACGTTCCACTTGCCTCACTTAGTTATTCCTGTCTGATGCATTTCCTGGAAGCTGCCGGCGAGTGACAATTTCATTTTTTTGTTTGAATTTAACTGCAAACCAACCCAGTGTGGAAGCCCATGAAGGGTTCACTCCCACAGCTGTCTCCTGGAGTTTACTGGCAGCACTGAATCAGCCTCTTTATTTACGTCTGCGTTTGAGAATGTGACGCCGCCATAACTAATAATTTATCCATTTTCCTCATTATCTTCGTGAAATATCTGCTGCCCAAAACAGAGCTAACAGAACTCCAGCATGCTGTGATGTCATGATGATTTTTTGCTTTTCTTTTATACCCCTTTTATACACTCTTTTATACAGCTTTATATATTCCTTGTGCCTTTAGCTTACACAGTTATAATTCTTTAAGTTCGATAACTCCCCTCAGACCCAGTATTTCGTTAAGTTTAGAGACCAAACATTCTAAAAGCCCAAAGAACCCAAGGGCCTCTCCAGAGCCCATTCTGTAAACAAAGACAGGCCCATCCAGGGGAAGGGTCCCTTGGGTGGGGGGTCTCACCCGAGTCCCTCATTGGGGAATCTTTGATAGATATGCTAATTTTTGCATATAATTGTATACTCATCACATCGTGTGTGGCCATTTTCTTCGGTGGGGACATCAGGGTGCATTTCAATGTGCATTTCATCACACCTAAGGATCCTTAAATAAATACCAAGGTAAAAACCCTTTTTCCTCTTAACTGTGTGCAGCTCTCTTAATTTTAAGACCAGGAAAAGGCATCAGCTGGGAGCCGTGCTGCTCGGTGGAGTTCAGCCACCAGGAAGAGCAGGAGCGAGTTTTCATTTACCCCTTCCCCAAGCCCAAGCTGGAAATCTTAAGCCAAACCTTAAACCAAACCTTAAGCCAAACCTTAAGTCAAACCTGCGCTCCCCGAGCAGCTGCTGGGCCGGCAGCAGCCCAGCTGTCTAAACTTTATTGGCAGCAAATGTCATTCCCGCGCACGGCCTGCCCGCCTGGAAAAGCCAAAGGCACGTCTTGGGCTATCACATCCCATCACGTTCCCCGACGAGATGTGAAAACCGGAATGGGAAACGTCAACAGAGTCCGGCCGCGGCGAGGAGCGGGGCATGCCCGCTGACAAGCGTGCCGCCGTGACAGAGATGGGCTCCGAGTTGCAATTAGTGGCACTGTCATTTTCGGCCGCTCCTGCCAATTAATTAAGCCTGTCAAATGGAAAAACAGCGGCATTCACATGATAATTTATATCGGGAGAGACTGGCCCCGGCGAAGCCGCCGCTGCCGCCAACAAAATCCCCTCCGAGCGCTTCAGGAAAAAATAAAAAAAAAATTTAAAAAAAAAAAAAAAAAATATATATACAAAGAAGTGGAAAGGGGAGCGAGGGGGAAGAAAGAAAGAAAGTTAAACTGTCCTTGTTATAATTGTTAACTCTGATCGCTCAAGTAGAAGACGGGCTGATTAAAACTCCAAACGAGCCCCCAGCTCGCTTAAATCTCAGAGTCCGGAATGATAGAATCAGAGGAGTTTATTCATACCATTAAGCCCCAGAGAACTTAATTGAAAGAAGAGCATAGCCTGGACCTTGACAAGCGGGAGGTCACAGTAATTGCTGCCGGACATATTTAACATTAAGATAATCAGGCCATTAATTACCCTTTGGATCATTAAATCAGCCAGTTGCAAAATGAAATTTCTGCCTCTATTACTCACTTGAGAGACCACAGGGGTGGCTTTTAATTTATCAGTGAGCTTGAGATACAAAGGACCAGGCTTGGGGAGGAAGGAAAAGGGGGAGAAAGGAGGGGGTTTGCTTCAGCAGAGGCAGGAATATCAATCCGCCATGCTTGGTGATCGTGGCAAATTAACTAGGTAAGATAACCTCAGCTTCTAAAGGCAGAAGCTGGGGGTATGTAAATAGATGAGGGCAGACAGGGAGATCAGAGCCTGCACACCACTTAGCAGGATAATAAAGGAAATCATCCTTGATTATCAGTGCTAATTTGGACACTGCCGGTAGCTTGTTATGCGTGTTCTGAGTAGCATTTAATTAATTCAATTGCTTGTTAATGAGGGAAGTGACATGTGGGGAGCAGATGCCACCCAACTGCAGATGGGTTCTGGTCAGCCCCTCACAATAAAATCTTTTTTTTTTTTTTTCCTTTCTTTCTTTT
>VXBT01001627.1:213920-242284 GCA_013400235.1 Oriolus oriolus | reverse complement strand
TTTTTTTTTTTTTTTTTAAATTTATTTTTAAAAACCCCCTTCCCCCAGCCCTGGAACGGGAAAGGTGTCAGGCATGGAGGAGCACTGAAAAGGCACAAAACACTGACCTCATCAGGCCAAGATCCGCTACGGAACCGGAGCTCATCGTCGTGGATAGAGAGGCACCCGTGCTCCCCCAGGCCCCATTCCCAATGCCACTCCTCATCCCAGGAATCCGGGACCAGCAGCACCACAACAGCAAACTGATGGCCAAAAGGAGCAAGGGATGAGGAAGACATGATGAAGGATTAATTATTTTTACAAAGAAAAGGAGGCATGGATTAATATTTTCATGGGGTAATATTTTTCATCCAAGTCACTCCCCAGTGACCAGCTCGGCGTCACGGCCGCTCTCCCTGGAACAGCACAAGCCAGGCTTTGGTGCAGGACTAAAACTCAGCTCACTATAGTGGAGCTGCATCATGTTGTCCCTGACACCACGAAACTGAGTTCATTAGCGAGCAAGGATCAAACTGGATCTTCCCTGGGAACGGGAGGGTCAATTCCCGACGCTGCCGGCTCCCAGCTCCTGGCTGCTCAGCCAGTGCTGGATTTTCCTGTAACCTCTGGTAGCCAGAATAAACAGGGAGACTGCTGGGCAAACAGACCTGAGCACAACTGCTGCTCACGCTCCGAGCCCCAGTAAAAGAGCTTAAAACTATGCCCGAGCTTCTGCAAGCCACTCATCCCTCACTTCCAAACCGGCTTTAACTGAGTTGGACATTCCACCTGCTCACGAATATTCTCAAAAAGATGCTGAAATGGTGGAGCCCTGTCTGGCTGTGGCTAATGCAGGTAATTAGCATGGCTGGAGTAGCAGGAGAAGAAGCGTGGCTGGGATGGTGCCTGGATGTGACCCTGCCTTCCCTCAGCTTGCCCAGCAACTTCCAGCCAGTGGAGGTGGCACATCCATCCCAGCACTCCCAGGGAGACAGGGATGGGGACCGTGGGAGCTCAGGGAAAGAGGGTGAGGGAGCAGATACCCATCTCCTGGAGCGGGCAGAGGGATGGGGGCAGCTTGTCTCCTTTGGAAAAGGCCAACACCACCTTGGGAAGTCGATGGTGGCAAACAAGTCTGCAAAGCAGTAGCCACGTGGGCACGAGGAGAAAGCAAAACACGTGAGGTATGTCCAGAAAAAGCTCAACATCTGGTAGTGACGCCTTTTCCTGGTCTTCAAATTAAGAGGGCTGAACACAGTTAAGAGGGAAAAAGGGTTTTACCTCGGTATTTATTCAAGGATCCTTAGGTGCGCTGAAATGCACATTGAAATGCACCCCGAAATGTCCCCTGAGAAATGGCCCCCCACGATGTGATGTGTGTGCAATTATAGGCCTTGCTAATTAGCACATCTATCAAAGATTGCCCAGGGAGGGACTCCAGCGAGACCCCTCAGCGAGGAACCTTCCCCTGGCTGGGCCTGGCTTTGTTTACAGAATGTGTTCTGGAGAGGCCCTCGGGGTCTGGGGTTTCCAGGGTGTTTGGGCTCTTGGCTTAACGGGATATTGGGTGTGAGGGAAGTGATCAAACTTAAAGAATTATAACTGTGTGGGCTAAAAGCACTGAGAATGGATAGAAGCTACATAAAAGAGTGTAAAAAAGGGGTATAAAAGAAAAAGTAAAAAATCATCATGGCATCAGTAGGAGATGGACAAACCAGTGCAAAAGGCAAAGAATTCCCAAGCTGGCTTCCCCACATCTCCAACATTCCTGCACAGAGCAGCTCAGTCCCACGGGCTCCTCCAGCACCGCACCACTCCCGAGCAGCGTTGTGAGAGCGTGCTTAACCAGTATCAATAGCAATTAGAGGGAAAATCCTGATCCCATCCCCAGCCCCAGTTAATTGTCGCAACATTGATTTACTCTAATTTGACTTCTCACTCCAAATTAAACCCGCATTACCCAAGGAGGGACCGCAGGCCAGCTCCCCCCGCTCACCCCCTCCCCTCCGAGACAATAAATTTAATATTGAATACACTTGGAAAAAAACCCTGGCTGTTGTTGCAGGATCCATACCGAAAGATCTTTTTCCTTTTTTCCTCTCTTTTTCTTTTTTTCCTCCCTGCGAGTAATTAAAAGATGCTTTTCTTGACTAATGATCCCCCTGTTTAGGAATGGGAAGTCGATACTCCTCCACCAGCAGTCAGCTTCAATTTGTCACTGGCCTCCCGAAGTTTGAGCGGCGTTCTCGGGGCTGCCGGTAATTGCTGGAACCAATTACCAGCTTTCCAGAGCTGACCTAATCAGGGACCCACGGACACCACAGCTCAGGGCCAGCTGGTCCCTGCTCCCTTTCACACTCAAGTGTTTGCCTGGGCTTGGGTTTTCCGCTGCTTCCCCAACTTTCTGCGCTCACCGGAGCTCGTGTTTATTCCTCCTTCCTCCCCGAATTCGCAGCAACACCCTCAGCCCTCGGCTCTGCCTCGTGCTTTATCCTGCACCTCTCCCTTGGGGATCCCCCCACACCTGTGCTCCCAAAAGCTTCCAGCTCAGTGCCAGAGGCCATCCTGGGTGTTGCTTTTGATTTACAAGGGCACTGAACGACCTGGAAATCTGCTTCAAGCATCCCAGGATGGTTCGGGTTGGAAGGGGCCTTAAAGTCCATCTCATTCCACCCCCTGCCATGGCACACCTTCCACTAGACCAGGCTGCTTGACTCTCCAACCTGGAGACCTGGAATGTATTAATATTAGAGGATATACCTGGGCAATACCCCCCTGATCAATGCAGGAGGGATAATGCCTTCTGCTAAGAAGCTCTCAGGCTTTGAGTTTTACACACCCTCCAAGCTCAGAACCTTTCTGGCCTTCAAAATAAGTATCTGGGTTTATCTCTCCCCGTGATTTGCTTGGATGAAGAGTTTGAAGTGCATGTGAGTGGACTAGAAAAGGACAGCAGTATTTTATGTGGTTTAACCACAGAATATCCTGAGCTGGAAGGGACCCACAAGATCATGGAATTCAGCTCCAGGCCCTGCACAGACACCCCACCAGTCCCAGCCTGGGCATCCCTGGCAGCGGTGCCCAAACGCTCCTGGAGCTCTGGCAGCCTCGGGGCCGTGCCCATTCCCTGGGGAGCCTGGGCAGTGTCCAGCACCCTCTGGGGGAAGAACCTTTCCCTGATACCCAACCTGACCCTGCCCCAACACAGCTCAAGCCATTCCCTGGGTCCTGTCCCTGCTCACAGAGAGCAGAGATCAGTGCTGTCCCTCATGAGGAAGATGCAGGCCATGATCAGGTCTTGAATTTGGTAATATCTTCTTTTTGAGCGTGCAAAATTACTGAATGGAAGCTGTCCTCACAGCCTGGCACAGCTCTGTTTTCAGAAATACTGGTGACATTTTCCTGGCTAAGATTCCTTAATTATGCCATGACCTAGAGCAGACTTTTGGCAATTCCTCCTGCAAAACATCATCTCCACGGATGCCTCCAGCCTTCCCTCTACTCCACAGGAACACACGGGATGCCACTGCAGTCACACAGGGATCAGTGGCAATCTCTCCCAAGCTGAAGGTACTGCTTTGAAAGCCACACCAAGACTTTCAGGTTCCTTTTAGTCCAGCCTCTGAACACCTCCAAGCCCAACAATTTGGTATTTGTGCAGCAGCTCATAACCTGGTTTTTTTTGTGTCCCTAGAAATCTGTGGGCCTCCACTGATGGCTTCATCTCCAATAGAGAGACACAACATGAGAAGGTGAAACCCACCTGATCCCCTCTAGAAGTGTCTGTTAAGGGCCCATCACAGAATCAGATTCCCAGAATGGTTTGGGTGGGAAGGGACCTTCAAGATCATCCAGTTCCACCATGGGCAGGGACACCTGCCACTATCCCAGGGTGCTCCAAGCCCCGTCCAACCTGGCCTTGGACACTGCCAGGGATCCAGGGGCAGCCACAGCTGCTCTGGGCACCCTGTGCCAGGGCCTGCCCACCCTCCCAGGGAACAATTCCTTCCCAATATCTCATCCATCCCTGCCCTCTGGCAGTGAGAAGCCATTCCCCTTGTCCTGGCCCTCCCGACCCTTGTCCAAATTCCCTCTCCAGCTCTCTTGGGAGTTGCCTCTTCCCCCTTCAATAACAACAAAAGGGAGGTTTGTTTAACCCTCCTTTCAGGTCCATTTTAGCTGCATCCAATAGAATTCCTCACGCAAAACTCCAAACAGCAGTGAGAACATGGAAAGCACAGCCTCTACCTGAAGACCTTGAATTTATTTTCTCACCACACCTTGGGCAGAAGGATTGTGCTGCTGGCAGAGACCAAAGTGAAGCACAAAAGGAGGCACATGCTTGGGAAAAGCAGAACTTTCTGGTATTTATGTGAAAAACTGCATTTCAGTCCCTGCTGCAAACAGCAGAGGAATGGGAGCAGCAAAGCAAGATTGCAATTGCTTTGTGGGAAAATTTTCACATCATCCTAATTCTACTTTTTCTAGCACCTCTTCTATCACTTAAGCGTGAACCCGGACACAGAGCTAGAAAATCCAATTTATAAAATGAATCTTTTTGTCCAAAAATGTTGCAGTGCAGGAAAGAAAGTGCAGTGATCTCAGTGCCAATTGGAAGCAGCTGAATATATCCATGAAGATGCACTGAAACAAAGTGGGAGAATTAAAACAAGCCCTGAGCATGAAATACTAAGAGAACAAAGTTGATCTTCTAGAAGTGAAATTCAATCCCAAATGAATTATTTAATTGAAATGGATGGTGGTCTTTTCATCACAGTCACATGGATTTTAGACTTTTCATGGTGTTGATTATATGACTACTAAAATAATGTGATTTTTCTTTTTTAAAACAGAATTCCAATTGAGTGCAAGCCTTTTCCTCTCAGGTGCTTAGGACTGAGGTATTGCTCCATCTCACCTCAGCAGTAAGGAGCAACATACATTTGTGAGGAGCAAGAATAGAAAATCTCTGGATTAAAGTGATACTGATGACTGAGAATTCATTTCAACCTGCCTGATGAAATCATCGTGTTACCTGTCTAATAATGCAAACACATAGAGCAGACATCCCATTTCTGCCTGAAGAAAACCTCTCTTTGGGTTTCCCTGAGCACTTTTAAATGCACAGCCATTCATCTAAGTAGCCTGATTAACGTCGTGGCTTCATTCTCGAAGATGAACCAAAGGTGGCACCACAAATTCATTTTTCAGAGCTAACGAAATAAAGCAATAAGAAACAGTTGACTTTATTACACACAACAGCACAAACCCACCCCTCCACTGCAGGAGGTGGCCCAGGTGTAGTGATCTTTCCACCTGATCCCCAATTGGAAAAAGTATTTTCAAAATGTCTGTCTTTGACACTGACCCGATTAATTAAGCATAAAACCCCCTAGTTTTAGGTAGGACAACACATCACAGGAAGATTTTCACAGTGTGGAGCTATGAGAGAGGCAGGTAAAACGCTGTTCTCAAAGGAAACACCCCCCAGCAGCTCATGGTTTCACATACACCACACACACACAAAAAAAGTAATCAAGTCCATGGCGAGCAGGACTTTGAACATCCCTGGGCAGAACCAGAGACCTGAGAGCCAGGTACAACTTCCCAAGTGAGCCTGAACCTCTGAAGGGATATTATTAATGACAATCTGACAGTCCAAGAGGCAGGAACTTGTCCACCCACCGAGACAAAGGAGCACAAGACAGGATAGTTTAGATGGAGGAAGAAGCAGGCAGGTTTCCATCTCCCACTGAACAGAAAAACTGCAGAGCTGCTGAGGAAACCTTCCCAAGAGCCAGAAAGTAACGAGGTCCCTCAACTTCTGCCACCCCCCACTTTGCCACACGTCCTTCCTGGGCACGCAGGGAGGATATAAACCACGACTTTTCCACAAGGCGTGCCGCGAGGGAGGATTTAACAGCGGCAGCGTCACGGACAGAGCGAGCAAACCCACCTGGTGGAGTCTGAGGAAGGCTTCACGTGGCCTTGGCTGTTCTCCTCCCACACACTGTTGGCCAGCTCGTTGCCGATGGCTGACATCACCTTGATGAGCTCTATGGGCCAATCGTCCAGGTCCAGCGAGCGCACCCGCGACAGGTGCGTGCCGAGGTTGCGGTGGATCCCTGAGCATTCGATGCAGATGAGGGCTCCCAGGTTCAGGCTGGCCCAGTCGGGGTCTGTAGGATAAGGGACACAGCAATTAGGACAAGGTGATGCCTAAAGAGGCCAAGCTGGAAACAGAGACTAGGCAGGAGTGAGGGAATAAAGGTGGATATTTATTTAAAAAGGCCTTCAGAGGCACACCCTGGGCAGGCCAAAGGCTACACCCGAGATGGACCCCGAGTCACGAGTTCTTCACACTGTTACAGGTTTGGTCCATTTGCAGATCAGCATAAATTGGCCAATTAAACTTTAGCTAATGATGGAACTGCCCCTCAGCTCGCCCCCCTTCTCAAGGTGCTGGGTTACACATTTTGGGCCTGGGACGGGCTGGGTGTCCTTGGAGAGCAGGCCTGGAGAGGCTTTGTTATGTCTGTGTGAGCATGAGAGAGCAGCAGCTGACAGGCTGCAAGGCAGCTCAGAGTTACACACTGGGAACACAGAATTTAGAAAATATAAAAGTTAAAACCTAAGGCATCAAAGGGAACACCCAACAGAACTTCCCAGTCGGTGTTTGTGCGGGAGGGTTTTGGCTCCAGGCGTGTCTTGTCCTAAAGCGCAGCTGGGAGGTCTCCCAGGGTCACTGGAGATACCCTCAAGGGGTAAAAAAGGATAAAATGTGGTGTCTCAGAAGATGTATCACTCCATCTCCAGTCAAAAAACCCTACAAACTAGAGGGGAAAGGAGAAACAAAGGAAACATAACCACAGTGATGGGTAAAGGACGATGAAAGTGGAGAAAGCCCCTCCTTGGGAATCCAGAGCTGCTCGCAGCCAGTTGAAAGGGAAAAAGGAGAAAAAAAATAGAGCCTAGAAACAATTATCTCATGCTAACCACATCAACTCCCTCAATAACCACCTACACCACCAGCTTCGTGTGGCTCTTACATCTGACTCTTCTTCACGCTCCAGAATCAGGGGGATAAACACCAAGATGGAAATGTCCCACTTGGAATGGCCCCGGCGCCAGGGCACGAGCCGGGAGGATCCCACCCACCCGCAACAACCCCACAAAGGGTAACAACTGGGACAAGCCCGACAGAGGATGGGAAATTCCATTTCCCAACGTGGTTCAGAACTCTTTTGCCACTGTCCTGTGCAATTTAAATCTAGATTTGTACGGACTGCCCTCTCTCCAAGAAACACTCATCTTAACAAATGCAACTGAAGACACATGAGAGGAATTGTTGTTGGTTTTTTCTCCCCCTCTGCTGTCAGATCTTTTCCTCATGCCTTACTCTGTGCATCCCAAAGAAGCACCCCAAATGCCAAGCAGGAAAACGGGGATTAATTAAGAGGGCAAGGCAATTCTTATTCCTATCTAAATAAAATTTGGAGCTGAGAGAAAATGAATTTCCAGTGTTTCCTTCTGTCCTGGAAAAATTCATCCAAAGACTTGTCTCAACTTTGTGTAACCCACAGCTGAAAAGCCATTTTTGGCAAACAAAATATGTGGAAACAAAACATTTCCTAGTTCTTCGCCATGTCGTGTTTGAACAAAAAAATAGGAGAGGAAAGCTTACAATTTTAATTGTGAAGTCCCGCATTTCCCTGAAGGCATTGACTGACATTTTTCAGTCAATCCTTAGAAATCTAAAAATGTCACCAAAAAGAAGAATCCCCCTTCTTATTCCACTTGAGCAGAAAACCACATCTTTTGGTTAAAAGTTCCTGGCCATACCAAGTCTTTTATTATACATAATGGAACACCTACATTATACATATACAGCATTTCAGACCTCAAAAAAAAAAAAAGCTTTCCAAGCTTTTAGTACAACAACTACAACAAACTCCTTTAATTCCATAATTCTTCACATTGTTATTATTATTATTAAACAACCTCCACTGTTGTTTTGTCAGTGAGGGAACCAGTGGTGTATCTGAAACACGCTAAAAAAAACCCCAAAATAGCAATTTGTTGGTATAAACTTGAACACAGCAAGGAATCCTTTGAAATTTGCAAACTGTGACTCGGAATGAAACCCCTGACCTGCAAAGGCCAGGGTTATCCTCACAAAAATCCACAGTGCAGCGAGCTCTAGGAGGCATGAACTCAGAATGAAGCAAGAGAATGAAATACCAACTTACATTATTCCAATTATTCTGACAGAACTGGTGTTAAGGACCTGACCTCCCTCCCATGCACCTCTCTACTTGAAGTCTACACCTAGTGCATCTTGTACTGGATAAACTCCTTAAATATTCACCTGCTTCAGAGCATCACAGAATGGTTTGAGTTGGAAGGGCCCTTCCAGTTGCCAGCACCGAAGGGGTCCCTGTTGGAAGGGCCCTTCCAGTTGCCAGCACCGAAGGGGTCCCTCAAAACAACAACCAGGAAGTTCCATGAAATTGTACCAAGGCATTATTTTCAATTTCAACAATCTGACAACACAGAGCTGAGTGGGAAGGTGCCAAATGAGGAGAGGCAAGGGCTGAACTCGTTATAGAAATGAAAACTGTTATCACCAATTCATACCACACATGGTTAGAAAGCTGTAACTACTCAAGGTTGGGCTTTTTTATTTTTCCTTTTAAGAAGATGATACAAACCCAGCTCCCTTTTCCTGCTGATGGTGAGAGTAATTCTGAATTGGAGGATGTTCACAAGCACGTGGCAGCCGTGGACATCAAGTTTTGATGGTAAAGGGAAGAAAAAGCTCACTCAGTGCAGCTAGAGGTGCTTCACTTCAAATTGGTCAAACAAAAAATGAGCTTTTTAGCACCACTGAATATATCCAGATCACACTTTTCAGCTGTCCATATTCTCAGAAGTGCCTGGCCTACTCCTTCCCTGAAAACCTCTTCCCCACTCTGACCTGCACCTCAATCAGCTTCACCATTTGGAGGTGAAAACTCTCTGAGGAGAATAACCCCTCCCCACTGTCTCCTTCATCCCTTTGGATCTAAGGAGGCTGATGAAAGGCTAAACCCTCCTGAGGTCAGCAGGTGTAAGATATCCCTGGGCTGAGCAGAGGGAATTGCTGGAAGGAGGAGCAGGAGAGCCAGGGAAAGAAGAAGCAGGGGTGAAGGCATCTCGAGCTGCAGCATAAGAGAGAGAAAAATTTGCAACTCTCCTATTCTTTGAGAGGGTTTTTTTTCTCTACTCTGCATGAAAAATTGGATTTTGTGATGGGTAGGACAAGATTTCCCAAATGATTACCTCAGTGTTTGGTTCTCAAATACAAAATACACGGGAGTAAGTGATCAGACTCCTGGACTGGGAAACTCATGATGAGAATCCATGTTTTTAAACCCTCCCTATTTCCTTCTGCAACAGCAAAGACCTGGTTTTCCATGTTCTCTGGATATTTTGAAGGAGTGACTCATATTTATCCTCTGGTAGAGCCAAAATCCAGAAATTCAGCCGGATTTGCCTAAGCAATTGGATCACCTCGGGTGGCTTCTTCAGACAAAGTCAGCACCGGGACTCCGCTGCTTTGGGAAAAGGCAATGCCAGATTCCTTCTGAAACACGAAATCACATCTTGGGCACAAACTGCAGCTCCTAAAGAGCACTTTGCCTCATCTCTTGCTCTGGGGTGGGAATGTCAAAAGGAGAATATTGAATAACTCCAGTTGGAGGCTGCCAAAGGGCCGGGATGCCGGCAGCACACAGCTGCTGCATTACCATCCAACAAGGCACAATTCCCCCGGGAAAAAAAGCGCTGCATCAAGTGCTCAAAAGGCAAAGAGCTCCAGAAAGAGGAAGAATGAGACTTCTGAAGTGGAAGATTGATGGCTCTCGACTAGAGCTGAGGGATGGCAACTTCTCATACTCCTGTGCTCCCAAACATCTGGCTCTGTGGAGATGCAAACGGCTGAGAGTTCCACGGAGAGCCGGGGTTTGTGATGTTAAGTGCTCCGGGGGTAAGGACCTGCCCAGGCGAGGCAAGAAGGGAATAAAGCAAAGTCCTGCAGAAAAAGCAGCAGGCTGAGGTTCACCTCATGTGTGTGTGTGTGTGTGTTCACATTTCAAGATCCATCACTTCGGAAATACCTCACGTTTTTCCAAAAGAACGACGGTGGCCTTAAAATCAGGAAGGTCAAACAGCAAGAGGAGTCAAAGAGGGTATAAATAATCTCTGAGAACACAAACAAGTCCAGCTGAGATTCCAAAATCATCCCCCTGCAAAAGCTACACGACAGAGCATTGCCAAAGTGGGCTGTCCCACTCTGCCCTCTCCCAGCAGCACGTTCCTGGCACATCCCTGCTGCTGGCACCGCGCACGAGGGGCCAGCTTGACCCATGAGCAATCTGGCTGAAAAACCAGATTGGTTGGGGGTGGAAAAAACCCCAAAAAAGCAAAAAAAAAAAAAAAAGCACTGCTTTCTTGCACAACCGTTTTCCTGATTAAACATCTAGCCTGGCTGCAGAAATCCTGGGATATGTGCCTGGCTGGGGAGAGAAACACGAGCCTTGGGGATAGCGTGGGGTCTGGGTAGAGCTGAGGTGGATCAGAGGGATGTTGTGGGTGTGGAAGTTGTCTGCACTGAAGGGATTGCACCTTATAGGTATAAAATATAACCCCCTATAAATACATATATATAAGAAAATATAATATATATTTGTATATTTTATGAATATATCCATAGTTAGCAAGGCTGGGAAAATGCCACCCTCAGCTGCACAGCCAGAGTGGAGCAGGACTGGGCACCACTTCCACTGTGGGCTGCTCAGAGGCAGCAGTGAGCACTTCAAATGAGCTAAATATCCATGTAGGTCACTCCCAGACCCCCTCCTCCTCACACACAGCACACCACCCCACCTGCCTTTCTCCTGAGCCACATCAAAGCTCTGGGGGAAATCCCAGTGACTGCCAGGTCACTATGAAAGCACGCTAATAAATAAGACTCGCTTTGGGCTCCGGGTGCTAAAACACCACTCAAACCAACCTTTTCCCATGTTTGGCACGTGCTGAATCACTTAGAGTGGGAGACAGAGACCAAATTATTAAAAGCAAAGCACCTGCACTTGTGTACAAATGTTCATTTTACACTGGGGTGTCAGAATGCCCTAGATCAGGAGTCAAAATCCTAAGCGGCCCATCTTCAAAAATAAAAATCACACCTGAAGAAAAATAAGTGAATATTTTTCCATTTTAAGCACGTGTAAAAATCTCAAGGAAAGTTCTGCCTTTTAAATATCAAAGAAATAAAAATGCACAAGTTCTCGGTCCTTCAGCTCTTCCAACTAATTGCTTTAGAGCAAGAGAACTTCCTTTCTGTGGCTTTGTTGCAAACCCCTGGAACTAAAGAGCACCAGAATAATGGCCTCAGTTGGGGTTAGTGAGGTGAAGCACAGCTCAAAGTATTCCCGAGAACACTCTTCTGAACATTAAGTATACGTTTTAAAAAATAAAAAAAAAAAAAAAAAAAAGGGAAAGAAACACAAAGGGGAAGAAAAAAAAAATAGTCCAAAATCAGTTTTCTAGTATCCAGATATAATGAGCAATGACTTTGGTTTCTTCTGACAAGCAAGCCTAAAAAAAGCAAACCAAAAAACCACCAATCAAGCTCTACCTGATGCCTTAGGTTTTAACTCTTACATTTTTCAAATTCTGTACTGCTTAGTGTGTAACTGAAGTTTCTTGTGGCCTGTCAGCTGCTGCTCTCTTGTGCTGGTTAGACACAACAAACCCTCCTAGGTTTGCTCTCCAAGGACACCCAGACTGTCCTAGGCCCAAAATGTGTAACCCAACATCCTAAGAGCAGGGTGAGCTTGGGGAAATCACATCATTAACTGAAGCTTTAATTGGAGAATTAACCCTGATATGCAGATGGACCAAACTTTTAAGTGTGAAGAACTCGTGACCTGGGGTCCATCCTGGGGTCCATTTTGGGCAGTAGCCTCTGGACTCCCCAGGATGTACCTTTGAAGGCCCTTCAAATAAATCCCTACCTTTATTCCCTTATTCCTGCCTAGTCTGTTTTAGGTGGCCACTTCAGGCATCAAACCTCTTTGAAAATATTACCATGGCGCCCTCACCACGCAAAACAGGAGGGAAATGGAAGGAACTGATGTCAAACAGCAAACTTTTTGCCTTTTCTTTGAAGGAGAAGTACAGAAATGCCAACAGTCAACGTGAAACAACAAGGGGGATAAAATCAGGACGCATTTGATGTGGCAGGTATTGAACATAAATGAAGATTTGGTTAAGCAAACGCCTTAATGAAGCAGAAATGTGCAAACAACACAGGGGATGTAACACCAGGGAGGCCAGAGCCGCGTGTTGCCCCAGGTCCTGGCCAAGGAGAAGAGGTCAGAGCTGAAGTCAGGTGGCTGTACTTACTCTGAGCCTCACAGTCCACGCAGTGGGAATTGCCTCTGATGTTCCTGATGGACTGCAGGGCCATGGCCTCGTTCTGACTCGTCAGGCGGGACTGCGGGGATTTAAAGACGTGAATGAGCAGCAAGGAAGAACCCAAAAAACCTAAAGGACACAACTGAATGAACAGCAAACCCCAAAGCTCAGACTGAGGTCGAATGAACCTCAAGGTCAAGGAACCTCAAGTCTTGATTTGCCTCTCAAGGAACAGTGATCTGGCATTTCCAAGACTTCTGGGGTCTCGAGCCTGGATCCTACCAGAGGGAAATCGAGCTTGAGGATGAACCCTGCTCTCCCCAAGAGCAGCAGCCACACTGCAGGTTTGCTTCTTGAGACAAATGAGATAACAATATTCTTTTACAAGATCAATTTCTTTTATTGATGTGTGTGCTTGTGCTAATGAAGACTAAGGCACAGGTTTGCAAAAGCGGCTGGAACCTTTCTATCATCCAAAGGTCAGATTTCACCCGGTGGCTGCCCTTTAAATGCTCTCCATGGTGACCTGCCCATGACCTCTGCTTGGGGAGACCCTCCTGATGTAGCAGCACTTCAGCTCTACCCTAAACTGCCTTGAGGGCTCCCTGAGGAGCAAACCGCTCCCTGCACCAGGAGATGGACTCATGGAGGAGAAGTGATTTAAGCAGGACTTGTGGATATCCACATGGAGACACAACTTCCATGGGACACCTGCTAAACCTGTCCAGCCAGCTGCCCTTTGCTGTTCCAGCCAGTTCTTCTGACACGCTTTGGGAACCCAGAGGGAAAAACCTCTTTGAGGCATTGCCCAGGCACTCTTTATCCTTTTGCATTAATATTTTTATGTAGGTGATCATGCACAAACTTCCCCTTCTGTGCTCTGGTAACACACACATCTCAGAATGTGTGAAACATGTAAGCTGTGATTTTCCTCCACCTCAGGAATATATGCTGGAAAAAACCCCATTTTTTAACACAAAATGGGAAGTGAATTGTGTTATGATGATGGTAATTAGCGGTGTTTGATCTACCCTGGCACATCAGGGCAATGAAAGCAGGCATTCATTTAAAAATATGAATTCTCTTCCTTGCCATATAAAATCATGAAAGACAACTGTTAGGTGGGTAATATTATGGGATCTGCAGTTCTGAACAATTATTGGCCATTTCCCTGCCTCAATCACCACTCAGCACCCTGTTCTCTCCTGTGAAGTGTTTACAGACACCCGCACTCAACACACAGAAGTTCTCCCAAAAAATGAGCATTGGCTGGAGGCATCTCAGGTTTTAAACAGTTATTCTGAGGGGAAAGGTGAGCAAATTCCTTCTGTTACCAAAGGAAAGCATTCCAAGGGGGAAAGCTGCTCCTCCTAGGCCATGTTTTTCCCTCAGAGAGCTCCAAGCCTGCTCAGCTGTGGGGGTAACACACGCACCCCTCAAGGAGTACGGGCTTGAAATTCACAATCTGCTGTCATCTTAACAATCAGCTAACCCATGGCTGACTGTCAGCATTACTCTGTGCACCATACCTTGTTCTTGCTGCTCTCACAGGACTGTAAACTGGCCAGGATCTGGCTCTCTATGGCTTGGACCCACGCGTCCCTCTCTTCGTAGGTGGTCGCTTCAAAGTGCCAAGTCTGGCCCGTGAGAGAGACGATGATAAACTCAAAGTTTTCTTCTTGTTCTGGACAAAAAAAATAAATGCAATAGGAAGAAAAGGTTAAGTCAAGGACAGTGAAAAGTAGCTGAAACAACCTTGGTTGATGAGAACTTCTGCTACACAACGGCTTTAAGCTGAAGGAGGGTAGATGTAGATTAAATACTGGGGAAAAATTGTTCCCGGTGAGGGTGGGCAGGCCCTGGCACAGGGTGCCCAGAGAAGCTGTGGCTGCCCCTGGATCCCTGGCAGTGCCCAAGGCCAGGCTGGATGGGGCTTGGAGCAGCCTGGGCTAGTGGAAAGTGTCCCTGCCCGTGGCAGGGACTTGGAACTGGATGGGCTTTAAGGTCTCTTCCAACCCAAACCATTCTGGGATTGTGCAAATCCTGTAAATGCAGGTCTGGATACGAGGTTTGAGGCAGGATCCTGCCTGCACAGTGCACCAGGAAACAACCAGGATCCATGGCTTTTTCCTCTCCAAATGCTATCCAGATAAAGCAGTGGTTTGGGTAAATGCTCAGTTCCTGTGTTTGTGAGTTTGGAATCAAGTCTGTACCTTAATCAAACATAAAATGGCCAGCAAGCATCATTTAGGTTTAAACCTGAGGAGCTAAAAGCTACATAATGTAAAAATCAAAGGCTGCCACAAAATAAAAGATGAATGGACCATAAAGAGCTGACAATACAGAAAGCGTAACAATTTACCCTCTTCTTTGGAGCAGCTTTTACAAGCACAGATATATTAAAGCAGATGTGTACATTTTGTCCTCTACAGCATAAATACTGGGATAATAATAATAATTACTGGGCTATAAGACAGGATTAAGTCTCTTCCAACCTATTCAACATCCACGGCCAACATGGGAGATGAGAAAATGATCTGAGAAGCCAGGAGAGAGGGTCAGTGAAATATCCTGAGGGCTGCTGGAGGATAAGGACAAGTATTCAGGCCAGAGGAGCAGCACACGGAAATACCAGCAGAACTGAAATAAATGGACACACACCCCACCTACACATGGGACACCAACGCCAAATTAAAAAAATCAAGGAAGCTGAAACAGAGTTAAGTGCAATTGGGAAGGGCTGGCACGGAGCATGAAAGAAAAAGAACAACAGAGCACGAAATTCTGGTGAACATCAGCCATAATGAGCTTCAGAAACAGCATTTTGTCCGATAATGACTTATTATATATTCCGAGCCATGACACTACTGTGTTCCCTCATCACCCATAAACAGGCGAAGATCAGGGACAAATCCAGCACCAGATTTGAAGACAGCACTGCTGCCTGCTGGCAGTTGTGTTCCCAAGCTGTGGGACAAGGGGTGTTCTTGGATAAGCTCCACGGCAGCAAGGCCAGGGCCTGCACTGCCCTAACGATGCCTCACAAACAGCATGAGGTGACTTGGCACCTTGAGGTGGGGATAAACACGGAGCTGAAGGTTATTTTCAGTTTTACTGAAAAACAGGGCGTGGGACAAGTGGGAAAAGAAATCACGGAATAGCCAGAGGTGGGAAGGACCCACAAGGATCATCGAGTCCAACCTCCAGCCCTGCTCAGGCACCCCAACAATTCCACCCTGGGCATCCCTGGCAGCGGTGTCCAAGCTCTCCTGGAGCTCTGGCAACCTTAGGAATGTGATCATTCCCAGGGGAGCCTGGGCAGTGCCCAGCACCCTCTGGGGGAAGAACCTTTCCCTGATCTCCAACCTAAACTCCCCTGACACAGCTCCACGGCATTCCCTCGGGCCCAAGATGAACGATGCAACTGCACAGCTCCAACTGTTCCATTTTAGCAACACCGTGTTCCAAACAAACAGGTAGAACCATTCCCCAAAATGCCATGAATAAATCATGGAAAAGGCCTCGTTTATCAAGCAGAGCTTTCAGGGGTTTATGAAGAAGATCTAAGAGGAACTACTCCACAAAAAATGAAGTTGCATTCAGCCCTGTGCACTGTCTCCTGCAGGACAACACAGGTGAGGTCTCTGCAGCACCACTGAACCCTCTGATCTGCTCTTTAATAATGCTGAGCACACGCACATGGAGCTGGTTTGCCCAGGAGGAACGAGCCCAGGAGAGCTGCAGCACGTTTTCAGGCGGGGCTGGAAGGACATTTTGAGGTCCAGAGAAGAAAACGGAGCTGGGAAGGGTCTGGAGCCCCAGGAGCGGCTGAGGGAGCTGGGAAAGGGGCTCAGCCTGGAGCAAAGGAGGCTCAGGGGGGACCTTGTGGCTCTGCACAACTCCCTGACAGGAGGGGGCAGCCGGGGGGGGTCGGGCTCTGCTCCCAGGGAACAGGGACAGGAGGAGAGGGAACGGCCTCAGGCTGGGCCAGGGGAGGCTCAGGGTGGACATCAGCAGGAATTTTTTTCATGGAGAGGGTGGTCAGGCATTGGAAGGGGCTGCCCAGGGAGTGGTGGAGCGCCCATCCCTTGAAGGATTTAAAAGCCATGCGGATGTGGCACTGAGGGACATGGGTTAGGGGTGAACATGGCACTGCTGCATTAACAGTTGGACTCAATGATCTTGGAGGTCTTTTCCAACCTTAATAATTCCATGATTCTATATCCACTGAAGCTTCAGGTTTACTCCCCAAAAAGCTGTGCTGGTTGAAGACATCTTCCCTAATTTTTTCTGCTTAAACACACCGATATTTTTATTCCCCCAAGCTCAGCTGTGAAACAGAGCAGCAGCGCCTGCTCCACGTCACCCCCAGGGCAATTCCTTCAGAGGACAAGGAACAAACCTGTTCCTGTACATCCTTTAAGCACAGCACACAGGAACAGGAAAATCCAGGCAGGAGGATGAAATTGTTCACTTTTAGTCTTCAGTGAAATTATAGGTTGTGCTATTTAAATCCCTGTGAGCCCAATCACAAAATTTTATTAAACAGTTTTCCATGTTTAACAGTTATTCATGGAAAGGCCCACTATAATAGTATTTTAGCACCATCAACCTGTCGAAATCAACCTGCCCAATTACTCCAAACTACATTAATAACACCGGATATTACACTAATTGTGTCCAGTTTCTATGCAGACGAGGTCCCGCGGGGCTAATTTTGCATCCTCAGGGGCAAGCAACCCAGCCATCAGCCTGATTTCACCAGGAATCCCTCCTCATTACACAAGTCCAGGCTGTCAAACTTTTTTTTTTTTTTTTAAAAGAAAAAAAGGTTAATGGGCCAATCAGTCATCAATTATTTCCTGTAAGGGCAGCAGAGGAAGGGTTAAAGTGTGAAGAACCAGCTGCCACTGACTTCCATTTGGAAGTTATTATCAACAGGAGATGTCTAAAATGTTGCTGTTTGTTTTGCATTTTTTTTTTTCATTTTGAAGAGGGAAGGGGTGGCTGGGATGGGAAATGAGCCAAAACTGTGAGATTGTGATGATATGGAAGGCAAAGCACAAGAGAATTTTTTATTTTAGTGGAAGCAGGTATGGAATGAGTGAATTTTAGGGTGGCCAGAGCAGCTGTGGCTGCCCCTGGATCCCTGGAAGTGCCCAAGGCCAGGTTGGATGGGGCTTGGAGCAACCTGGGATAATGGAAGGTGTCCCTGCCCATGGCAGGGGGTGGAACTGGATGGGCTTGAAGGTCCCTTCCAATCTAAACCATTCTGGGATTCCATGGACACTCCTTTCACCATCATCCTTCCACAGTCAACTGCATTTAACCTGAATTCACATTTATTTCGCTCTGCCAAGAGCCAGACACTGCCACAGCTCACCCACTTCTGGAAAACAAGGAGAGAAAATTTCTGAGGAGCCGTGGATTGTGGAAGAAAAAATAAACACTCAGGGATGGCCTCGCTGCCTTCCCCGTCCCAATGTGTTTGCGATGTGGGACCGACATCAGCTTTGAAAACCACACTGAAAATTATCACAGGATACAATTAGTCCGTAACTCGTTCCAGAGAACTCAGTTCAGTCCACTGAAATGGAGGGAAAACACATGTCCAGAAGCAGTCACACCACTCGGTATCCCTCAGGAGCGGTCCTAAATAATGGGCACGAAATCGCCTGGTCCCAGTTTCCACTCCCCACCTATTTTACTCTCAATATTAAGAACGGCATAAATAACCACTGACACCTTCACCAGTGATGGGCACAGCTCGAAGTCACAACATCCTGGAAGATCAGGTTGGAAGTGACCTCAAGGATCACCCAGTCTGACCTTTCAGCACAGAAACCCAGCGGGAAGCAAGGGCTCCTTCCAGCCATGCAGAAATCCCAGCCATCCCAAAAGCTGGCTTTTAAACAAATAAATATTATGGTATTTCTCACAGGCATTCGTGAATATTTTGCCAGAACCAGGAGTAAGACTGGATCTTCTGGCTCCCAAGCCAGCCAGGCCGTGCATTTGTATTTGTCTGATACCAGAGGATGCTGGTCTGCTGCTAATTAACAGTAACTCATCATGCACACCTGGTGGGCGGTGCCACTCACACAGGAAACACTTCCCAGCAACAAGAAGTCAAGTGCAGCACCAAAACACCCTCGAGGGCGCGTTTCAAACGCTCGTGGAGCACCTTCAAGAGCTGAGGTTACAGCCTGAATCCCAGCCAAGCCTGCCTCAAGTAACACCGAGACCTATTTCAGCTCCTTTTCCATCGCCTCCTCCTCCCTCTCCTGAAAATCTCTTCTGCTCAAGCACCATAACCCTTCATCCTTTCAAAAGGAGGAGAAGGGAGAGCTGCTGGGGTGCCCTGGGAAGCAACAGGAGATGTTTACAACACACAATTTGTTTACAACGTGTTATTTACGTCCCACGCGACGTTAGGTCGCGTTACCTTTTGCCACTCAGTGTAAATCCCACCCCGTCACTCGGCAGATGAGGATGTTTATTAGCAGCCTCAATTAAGGAAATATTTGTGCCATGTCCCACTGGGCATGGCTATGCTAATACTTCTCTCCCCTTTCCAAACCCAGTGTCTAAATCTAATTAGTTCTGAAAATCAACCCTATCAGGACAACGGAGCTCTGCTATCGCTCGCCCACAGCTCTTGGTAAAGGCTGTGTTCCAGTGGAAGAGTTTTATGCTCTTTTATATCACATTTATCTGAGTAGTGGTGAAAAGCTGAAGGCACTGAAGCCCTCTGCCACACGGACTTGATGTTTTGTTTGGGTGCCAAGACAACACAAATTGGAAAAATTAAAAAAAAAATCAGTTTAGAGAGGATGTAACTTCCCGCATGGGCACAGCACCATGGCAGCAAGAGCATCACTTTGAAACCAGAGGCAGCTCGGGACTTCTTGAGTATCCAAATAAAAAAGTTTTCCCTCAGTGCCCACCAAATCCAGCCCAGCATGGTTTAAAATCTCACATGTGATGAGGGGAAAAATCAGGATTTAGTATCTTCACACATGCAGAGCACAGGCATTTAATTCCTTAAAGATAATCCTTCCTGCTGTGCTGCAAAATCATAGAATCACAGAATGGTTTGGGTTGGAAGGGACCTTAAAGCTCATCCAGTTCCACCCCCTGCCATGGACACCTTCCACCAGACCAGGTTGCTCCAAGCCCCATCCAACCTGGCCTTAAATCTGTTGGTACAGGAGAAATAAGTCTGTATTTTAATGATACTGCTATGGTATCAGGTACAAGGTACTCTTCAATCCAGAGTGGGGTTTGTTTTAAGCATAACTCACTGCTAGTACATATTTTTCCTCCTAGAGAACCTTAAAGCCTGGCTGCCTGCAACAGGGAGCACATGGGACTTTCTCATTTGTCAGCGGCTCCCTATGGAAAACCCCCAAAATCTGAGAACTAAAGAGTTTAGGCAAACTCTAAAAATAACCAAAGTGAGATTTCTTGTGATGAGACACAACTGATGGAGGAGATAACTCTGCAATTCTGTGGCAAGGTGGGGGTCGGGCTCTGCTCCCAGGGAACAGGGACAGGACAAGAGGAAACGGCTTCAAGCCGTGCCAGGGAGGCTCAGGGTGCACATCAGCAGGAATTTCTGCATGGAGAGGGTGGTCAGGCCTTGGAGTGCAGTCCCCATCCCTGGAGGTGCTCCAGGAATGCCTGGAGGTGGCACTCAGGGCTCTGGGCTGGGGACAAGGTGGGCATCGGTCACAGCTTGGACTCGATGGCTTTGGAGGGCTTTTCCATCCTCAGTGATTCTGTAACGCCCTCAGAAGGTTGAGTCCTTCAGCTGGGATCCCACACCTGGTGAAAATCCCACCCATAACATTATTTTTGCCGTCAAACAGCCAGGACAGAGCAGCCCCTCTGACAGGGACGCTCAAGCACAGAGCCCCCCACCCTGGGGACCGTCACCCACCCATGGCACCGCTGCAGCACCCGGGCTGCACCTTCCTCCAGCTCCAGCTGGGATCTGCCTGCCTGGCAGCACGCACGGAGCACCCAAAAACAACAGGAGGGTGCTCAAAATTCCTGGAGAGCTCCTCAAACTGGGGCTGAACCCGACAGAAATGTTCTTGGTGTG
This sequence comes from Oriolus oriolus, assembly GCA_013400235.1. NCBI lineage: Eukaryota > Metazoa > Chordata > Aves > Passeriformes > Corvidae > Oriolus > Oriolus oriolus. The sequence goes on along the minus strand of VXBT01001627.1, from coordinate 221,736 downwards.
GAAATAGGTGTAAGTGCAACCGAGCAAGTGTGTGCCAAGGACCAAAGCAGGTTTGTTATTCTGGACTGTCATTTCCCATCATCGCTCTCTTTTTTGAAGGCATAATTATCCAAACATGTGGTTTTTAATACTTAAAATGCTCATTAACTCCACATTTGCATGTCTCACCATTGCAGCTCTCACACAAAGGCTCATGGTAGCAGCTCAAAGCTATGGAGAGCACTGAACCTTCAGCTTTTGGCGGGGATAAAACATCCAAAAAACGATACATTTGCCCAGTTTTAGAATTTCATTTTGATGCTGTGTCTCAAAACTTTTTGGGCCACGACCAGCAGGACCATGTTCCCATACCAAGGTGCCTGCAGGACTTTAGTTTGATCAGTAAGATAAAAGATTCCTCCAATTAGGCCCTAAAAAAGTCTTGATCTCTAAAACACAAGGGAATTCCATATATTTGTTCTCCTGCTGCAATTTATTAACAGGGAGATAGAAAATCACAAGCTTCTCAAGCACTAAACCTGTGACAACAAACATACCTGATCGGAGGAAAAATTGGGCTGGGAGGTATAAACAGCAAATAGAAAATGAAAAATTATTCAAGTGCCTTTGTGGAAAAAAGACAACCTCAAAACTTATGAATATCTGACACTCACTTTCTGTCTTTTCATATTTTGCACTTCATATTTGAAAAGACAACAAAAGGATCAAACCAGCCAGTTCAGCAGCTCTGAAAGGCAGTAATTTTACACTTAGGCTGAGAAATGAAATAAAATTATACTTCCAAAAAAAAAGCTGCCTTAACAAGCTGGAATAAAACCCCACTTTTGTTTCCTGCGCACACTTTGTTTGGCAGGGAGAGCCAGGCCCTCGCCAGCAGCCTGGGCTGTAATTGTGCAAAAAAAGGACGGTGATATAAATCACCAAAGGTTAATGATCAGGATGTGAACAGAGGGACTTGTTTACAGAAATAGCATGCAATTTAAAATTTACAAGAGATTTAATGCCACCGCTTGGCAATCACTAAAATCAACAGCCCAGAAAACAGTGACATTAAGAAAAATATTACAGTTATAATCATTCCAAAATAAGTCAATTAGTGTTAGGGCATGCGCTTGCGATTACTTGACCCATTTGGTTCGCACTTAAGTGAAGAGAAAAAAAAAAATCCCCCTCCCTCATAGCGAGATTACTGAGTTGTGACCTATTTTGCATTCCCTATTCCTTCCACCATCCCTCTTCCGTGCTGCTGGAGGTGGTGGTGGTGGTTTTTTCCCACCCCCCTCTCCTCCTCGCTTGGTTTCCGAGTCATTCTGACCTTTGACATTTGTAATAATAAAACAAACACATATATATTTAATAAAAAAAAAAAAAAGTTATAATTGTGTTGTTCAAATGAAGGTGGAGAGGGGAGGGAGGGTGGGGGGTGGAAATAAATACATAAAATTCCATGTGCTATTATACAAAAGGCATGATGGCTGTCTTGGGTGGGGGGAAAAAAAAAAGCAATGTAAGTCAATTTGTGAACTTTGGCACCGGGTGACCTTTAGAAATACAACAATATCCAGAATTTACAAGCAAGAGTAGCACATGCAAATGACCCGGCACTGTCTCGCCTCTGGATTAGAGCTGCAAAGAGCATTATGGAGAAGGCTTGCACAAAACAAATTAAGATTGTTACTTAAATGTCACGGCACACTATTGTATTTGGCTACAGATCATTACACCTGATACTAACACTTTAAAAAACCGTAATAACTTGGGAAATATTACATTGAGTGCCCACATGGAGAAAGGGAAAATACATATACGTATCTCTTAGGGGAAAAAAAAAATAAATAAAAGGAGAAAATGGGTTCCTGAAGTAATTTAAACATCACCACTCCACGACTAGAGGGAAAGGTCAAAATTTAAGTAAGCTGAAAGGAACATGAATGGCAAAATAAAAGGCACCAAGAGAAAGATGAAAAGACCAAGTGGAATGACTGTGCAAACACGGGCTGGAAACAAACACGCATGCTTGGGGCAAATCTCATTTCCAGGGGGAAAGGGAGAGAGGTGAGGAGGGCGAAATTTTGGAGAAGTGGGTTAAAAAAAGGGGGGGAGAGAGAGAGAGAGGAGGTGTTCGTCTGGGACGGGTGGGTTTGTTACCTTCGGTGTTGGTGCTGCTGCTGCTGTAAATATTTCGCAGGCTACCAACACGGTTTAGTTTCCAAGCTTTGCGTTTGGCTGCGTCCAGAGAGCAGGAGGGGAAGAGAAAAAACAAAAAAAAAGAGAATAAAAATAAAGAAAAAAGAAGGAGGAGGAAGAAAAAAAAAATTGGTTTGTTTTTTTTTTTTTTTTTCAATGAAAAAGGGGAGAAAAGAAACATCAAAAAGCATGTGAAGTAAAATACAAGCACGAGCCTGTCCACACGTGAAGAACTACACACAGAAAATGCACACAGGACCACTCAGCCCCTGCAATCCACGGCCGACGTGGAAAACCTCGTATTCACAGTGGTTTTTCTTTCAGTCACCACAACACGACACGATTTGACAAGATTAAATGGATCTGCTATTGGAATAGACAAAAACAGAGCAGTAGAAGTAAAAAAAGAAAAATAAAAAAAGGGCAGGAAGTATTTGTGCAGAAGATACAGGACTGGACAAGACAGCTACTGTAAAATGCGATTTAATTCGTGACAAAACACAGCCAGCCAAGAGCTCCTTTTCCTCCAAAAGCCTGTGGGGATCACCTGGTGCCTGGAGTTCACCCTTAAACGTCCTTTTTACATCATCACCTTTAAATACTGAGGTCATGATGTAATGACCTTAAATCCTCGTACCAGCAGATCTTCTTTGCAGCACTGAGCTCAGAGGAAGCAGAATCACAAAATCTCAGAGTGGCCTGGGGTGGAAGGGACCTTAAAGCCCATCTTGTTCCACCCCCTGCCGTGGGCAGGGACACCTTCCACCAGACCAGGCCGCTCCAAAATTCCTCCCCCGCTGCAAAAATCCAAGTGTTTATTTGGAAAGGGGGGGAAAAAAAAAGTCAATTCTTTACACAGAATAGCAGCACCCTTGTTATATTGGAATTGACCCAAACTTTGAGATCCTCTGAGCTGCTGCTTCACAATTAGCAGAAAATATGGCTCCAAAGCACTCTGTTCCTGGGCTCGTTAGGAGAGAGCCCATTTTCACCTTCTTTAGAGCTTTTAAAACACTTTGTTCAGGCTGGGTTTCATCACACAGGAACCAGATGAACCATCTGCGTGCACCAGGACACGCGACAGCAGCAACAGGGAACTGGTGGAATTATCTGGAAGTGTGGAAATGGCAGGTGGGTGTGGGACAGGGGTCAGTGCTGAACACGGTGGTGCTGAGTTGATGCTTGGAGTCAATCTTAGAAGTCTCCTAAGGCACCTCAGACCCTTCTCCCTCCCACCACACATGTCCCTCACTCTTTAGGACATCAACACCTCACAACACAGCCAGTAGCGGGACACAAGAATTTAAAAAACTTCTTTCAATTATTGATGAGGGAACTTCTGTAACACCCCACGGAACTCACACCAAACAGCTGCTTCCAGGGAAAAGGAACAGTGACGTGAAGTCATTGCAGGCTTTAACAAAAAGCTCCATTTTCAGCTGAAGAATTAAAGCTAAGGAAGAGCACTGCCTGAACCCCCCTGACTGTTAAGCTAGGTATGATTTTAATAAAGCCATCTGCAGGCTTTAATGCTCCATGCTGAAAAGGAGGACTGGATCCTGAGTGACATCATCAAATCTAAAAGTATTTTCATTGGGTGCATCCTTCAAGCTGAAAAAACCCTTTCATTTCAAGACCCATTTAAGAAGTCTCTGCACTAGAGAGGCACAATTGCCCGGCAGAAAACTTGTTTTCCCTCTGAAACATTTACATATAAATAGGCAAAATCGAGGTTTGGCACCCCTCTGCAAGGGAAGATGGTCTCCAGCGCACGGAGACCCTTTCCCGGTGCCTTTCCCATTTTTCACACTTTAATGGCACGTTTGTGCGAGCAGGAGCGAACCCGCAGCCTGCTTTTCTATTAACCTATTGATGAAATAATCCATTTTAATGTGGTAACTGTCAGGCCTTTCCCTTCCCTTTAAACAAATGGACTTTTCCCACAGAGATGCTGAGGTCCTGATCCATCCACGTGTGTCCCTTGGCATCGATTAGGCCCCTGCCTGCTTCCTCCAGGTGCTCTTCTGCCTTTGAGGATTCAATAAGGGTTTGGACACTGCCAAGCACAGCCTGTGCAGGGTGATTGATGTGCCAGGGCCCAGCAGAGCCATCCTACCCTGCCTGCCTCTGGAATTACACACTGCTGTTACCCACAACCAGGCTGGAACAGGCACTGCGGGTCAGCATTTGCTTGCTTTATCTTTGAATTATTTCCCAGGATATTCAGTTTGTCTGGTCCGGGTTCACTTGCTGGTTCCAAAGTTAACTCAGTAAAAGCTCTTGTTGCCGGCTCCAGAAATATCTACACCTATATCTACATCTATATCTATATCTGTATCTATATCTATATCTACATCCATATCTACATCTATATCTATATCTACATCTATATCTACATCTATATCTACATCCATATCTACATCTACATCTATACCTATCTATATTTATATCCACATCTATATCTACATCTATATCATCATCATCATCCATATCATCTATATATATCAATATCAATCTATATCTATTATCTATATCTATTTTCTATATCATATATACACTTTATCACATAAACCTCAACTGGCTAACAATAAAATAAGAAATGTGCTTTTTTTCCTGTAAGAAATACCTCATTATCTAACATCAAAACTCCCTAATAACAGAGATCTTTAGGGCAGATTGATTTTGAAGGAATTTCTCCAAGTGTGTTTTCTTCCAAAAATGCCACCAAGAGGTGTCTCTAACTAAAGATTCCAGGAAAAAAAAACCCAGACAAACCTTCTCAAACCTCAAGCATTTGGAATGAAGTTAACTGATTCTCAGTATTTAATTTACCTTTTCCTAAAGTGGCAAACAGGATTGGCCCTGCAATACTGAGGATCCAGGGAAGCTGTGGCTGCCCCATCAAGATCAAGCCCCCAACATCTGAAAAAATACCAGCATGGCCACTAAACCACGCCAGAAAGGGCCCTATTTACTCGGATTTTGAACACCTCCAGGGATGGTGACTCCAGCACTGCCCTGGGCAGCCTGTTCCGATGCCTGACCACTCTTCCAGCGGAGAAATTTTCCCTGCAATCTAACCTGAACCAGACCACACAAACCTGCAAGGGTCCGAAGTGTTTACTGCTGTGGTTTCTTTCCTATGAAGAACCTTAAATGGCTTCAATCAAACAGGACAGGACAGTGGTGAGGTGAAGGAATGCTGCAGAGCGGTTGCTGCAGAGCACACGGAGCCTGGGAGTCACCAATGAAGGCCTTTCCTGTGACTTGGTAAGCCCTGACTGGCCTCACTGTGCTTTTCCAGAGGCAATTCCACTCCCTGATCCTGGCTTGCTAGGTCCTGATCTGCAGCTTCTCAGTTTTCATGATGACATTTTGGGTCTGCGTCCCCGACAAGGGAGCGCTGGCAGGACATGCAGCTGGATCTGGGGACACCCATCATCCCTTTGCTGCTGCTTTGAGTGCTCCCCAGGAGCTGAACTAGCCCCATTTGTGTAAAATAAGCTTTTCCACCCACACATCTCAGAGTGAGAAGAGGTATGCTGGTATAGGAAGGAGGAAACAAGGCTTTAGGACAGCCTTTTGTTAAGATATGGAGGAACTGGGAATCAATTAAACTTAATCACTCCCAATTACCATCTCTCTTTGTATTTGCTCAGGCAATAACTTTACAGCTGTGACCAGCCCCTCGCAGACAGAATTTCTGTGTTTGCTTTCTTTAATAGGGCTGCTGTTTATTCTCTCTTAATGAATCCGCTTGTCCTGCCTAGTTTTGATTAGTTCTGTAGTAAATATGTTTACCACCACTATGATCACGTGCCAGGATTTCTAAAACCAGGAGGTGTCTGTGGAAAGGGTTTAAACCCACGTGTGATCTGAGGACACATCTGCCTGGTACCTGGGAAGATCTCCAAGGATGCTCAGGATATTACGCTCAACAAAACACCACATTAACCCTTTCCAACCCGCTCCAATTCAGTTCTTTTCACGTCTTGATAAGCAGAAATACGTTTTTATTCCTGGGAGAGCGTCCACATGTACAGTCTCACCCCGAAAACCTCCCTCCGGCGCGGCACCGAGGAATTCCAGATGTGCTCATGCCACCTCTGGTCTCGCTGGGCCAGAGTTCTTTGCTGATTAGATAAACAGTCCTCAGACAGCTGATGAAAAAACGCCGTGGCCGCTCGGCTGCGTGTCCGAGGCTCGCCAGCCATGTTGGAGGTGGAAGCGTGCATGAATTACATCCCTGGAGTGTGCTGAGCGCCGCTGATTAAATGAGGCACGCCACAGCCCTCAGCATCAATTATCAGAAATAATAGGATCTCTGCACCCAGGCTGGGGGAAGGGGCCGGGGCTGGCGTGTCATGTGCTTCCCAGAACATCTTCCCAGTGCCCGTGTGACATAAATAACAGCGGCCAGGCACCCCAGCAACGCCGCTCCGCGCCGGGTGCGCCGCAATTAAACACCGAGGAGGTGCCGAGGAAAAACCTCCTCCCACAGCACGGGCCAGGGCAGCTCTTCCAGGTAATACCTGGAACATCCACCCAGGAAAATTGATTTATGAGGCGCGGACGGAAGGCAAAGCTGAAGATTTCAGGGTAAACTCCAGCCCTCCCCCTGCTCTCCCTCGAGTTTTCCTGCACCACGTGGGGTTACATCAGGGGCAGGCTGGAGAGTTTTCTTTCTTCTTGTCCAACGAGACCCCACTCTTCGGCCAGAGGATTGAAATGATTCCATTAAGATGCAACTCAGGAGGTTCTCAGATCATGCAAATCTGTCACTGCGACTGTGAAGGGGCTTGACATTGTCCTACCCTAAGTGAAGGCAGCAATGACAAAAATTCCTCCCAAAGGGTTAAAACTCCCCCCAAAACAAACCTCAGGCATATCTAATATAGATCTATACATATATATATATCTAAATGAAATAAACTGAATATATTGCATTTCAAGATCTGTCCAACACTAACTTTTAGAATAAAAAATGCCACCAAGTGCACGGATCTCATACAAAAGAGACTCATAAAATGGTTTGGGTTGGAAGGGAGCTTAAAGACCTTCTGGTTCCAACCCCTGCCATGGGGAGGGAAGATAAACATGTCCATTACTTTTCTATTTATTAAACCACACAGTGAACCATCTTTAAACACCTGAACGTGACTCTGAAGTTTCCAAACAGTTCTGTTTGGAGCAGGAGGGATTATCAGGACGTATATCCCAAAAAAAATGGGAGACAAAAGATATTTCATGTGGCAACAAACAGTCCTTAATATGCTCTTTTTGGACTCCAGAACACTCAGAAAAAACAAGCTGAAATAAAGGAAATTAATAAAAGGGCTGAGTTATAGACATTTCCCCAAACACAACTAAAACTGTATGTCTGGTACAAAAAAAAAAAACCCAACCAAAAATCCTTTCCTCTGCAACTTAAATCCCTTCCCATGCTCTCTTCTAAACCCACAAAAACACTCTAAAAGTAATACTTCAAATCATATTAATAGTTAATTACGTTTGGCTTCTCTTCAGCTTTGAACATTCCAAATGAAGGGCAAAAAAAATGAAAACACATTCATACTTCTGCTCGTGACAGGGGAGAAAAGTTACTTTAATTAAACATTGCTAAAAAAGG
>VXBT01001627.1:203149-213877 GCA_013400235.1 Oriolus oriolus | reverse complement strand
TTTTTTCCTCCTTGCAATATTTCTCCATCCAAACTTCTGCAGTAGGGAAAGGACCCACTAAACGACTTCAGTGCCTTTCCAATACACTATAAACATACAAGATTCCAATCGACAAAAAGGAAATGGTAATTGGAAACATTTTTCTCAGTTTTTCATTATCTGAAGCAGAAAATTATGGCTCTTTTCTACACACACAAAAAACCCCTTTTCAACCACCTAGAAAAATTGTCTTTTAATAAAAGCTTTAAATTATACTATCATATTTCAAAGGCAACGAACAGTTAAAGCAGCTAATCAAAGGTATAATTATTTAATGACTCTGACTCCTGCTATCTAACGGGGCTGGAACGGCCGGGCTGTGATCAGCAGACCCCCAGCTCCAGCTCTGCAAAACAAGCCCTGGGTTGGGAGCATTCCATCCACCCATTCCCAAGGTTAGCTCCTCCAATTTTGGTTGACTTCACCAGGCCAGCTGAGCTATTATGGAATTAAGGGAATCAGTTTGTCACCCTGCCACTGCCTTTTTGTACACATGTGGACTAAAAAAAAACCCCACAAAACAACCATAAGAGGTTTTCCTGCAGAGGAAACGAAAATATTTCCCAGACAAAATGGGATTTGTCAAGATCATCATTGATTTTTTTTCACTTTTAATGCTTCGTGACAGTTTTCTGTAAACCCCAGCTGCCCCACTCCAGTAGTTCAAATGTAAAACGCCTCCCAAAATGTGCTTATTGAAAACTATGTACTTGTCTTAAATGCATTTTAATATTTCTGTTAAAATAAATCTTTATTAATTTACTCCAGATGAGTGAAGCAGTGAGCAAGCAGAGCTACTGACTCCATTCCGTGGCTTTTCTCATGTCTTTTACAACTGGAAATAGGATAGGAATAACCTGGAATCATCAGGCATTAATTACCAGAGCTACCCAGGAGTGTATGGAGCATCTTGGCTTATTTTTGGTTTATAACAGAGCAGTTTGTGTCGTTGCATCTGAGCCTCAAACCCTAAATATGAACTTCTATTATGCTTCTTCTGTTGTACTAAATTCCTTTTTTTTTTTGGCTACACAATTAGATTTCACAGAATCACAGAACCATTAAGGTTGGAAAAGACCTCCAAGATCATCAAGTCCAACGTTTGATCAAATGCCACAAAGCCCAACAGCAAAGTGCCACAAATACTCGTTTTTTCCAACACTTCCAGGGATGGGGACTCCACCACTTCCCTGGGCAGCCTGTTCCACGCGATCCAAGATACTGGACCCTCTGGAATTTCAAAGATACTCGCATTTCTATCCAATTATCTTGATGCTGAGATCAGTCTCGTGCTTGTCACCGAGATCATGGGAGCTCAGGTGACACCAGCACCTGCGGTGGCACCCGAAACCCGACACGGTGAGGGAGCCGCCCCTCCCAGCCCTGCACCTTGCAGCCAAAGGTGACTCCAGGATCAAAGGGGACACCCAGGGACACTACACCTGGCGGGAGTGGCACCTGTGACAACACATCCCTGCTCGATGGGACATCAGAACCGCCCGGGCTTTGAGAGAAAAGCTGCCCTTGTCATGGAGTAGCTCGGGTTGGAAGGGGCCCTTTGGAGGTCACCAGGTCCAACCTCCCTGCAAGAACAATTACAGAACATAAATGCACCTCCACTAAACCCCGCTCCACGCATCTGGAAGGAGATCAGGAAAAAAGCGTCGTGCGGGGCAGCTGAAGAGGAAGCAGAATTTGGGGGAAGAAGGCAGGGAACTTCTGCCAAGGTGCCTTACAGGGAACAAGTGAAGACTGAGCTGGGACCCAGGGAGCACCAATATTTATGAAATGCTTACAGCTCTCATTTCCTGCAGATTTTTTTGTAGATACAGATGATGAAGAGACTGATTTTCCCAATACCCAGGTTAGGCACCGGTGTCACTTGGATATTCCAGCTCTGACTTACTCTGAAACATAAACTACTGAACAGAAATCAGAATTACTGTCACCATCTCCCTTTCTGCTCACCTATTTAACCCACATCCACCCTACTGCAAAAGGTAACCTCACACCAGGCAAATAAAAACTCAGGCACACAACAACATACAAACCCNTATATTATTATACATGAATTATATATCTATTATTTATATATTTATACTATATATATATATATATATATATAAATATATATACAAATAAACATGAATTCTTTGTGAATTCTCATCACTTGTGAAAACAAGCAGGAGCCAACCTGCCAGTGTTTGGTGCTAATAGCTCAGCAGGTCACTCTGCTTGTGGTGCAACTTCCCATGTCAGAGTAGGGATTCCTCACTGGGAAAATTCTGGTTGGAGAGATTTATTGTGTCAAGGCCTTTCCCTACCAAGTACTCAGGCACCGGGGATGATTATTTCCCTACAAACCTCAATGCTCAGGCTAAGACAGGAAGGTCACCACGGAATCATTTAGGCTGCAAAACACCTTTAAGACCATCTTTCTGCCTGAGCTTCTGCATCACCCTGCCCTGACAGAGAAGGAGACTTCCAGTTCCTTTCCTTGGCTGAACTGGAGAACACAGACCTGCAGATGTCGGGTCCTACAGGACAAGGACAACCTGAGCGTGGAGGCTTCACTGGAACTCTGGGTTTGGCAGAAATTCCTACCCAGTAGTGCACCCACAACACCTGCACCGAGCTGTGTTAGCAGGAAATAGCACAGGACAAGGGGGAATGGTTTAAAACTGCCAGAGGGAAATCGGGATGGAATTGTTCCCTGGGAGGGTGGGCAGGCCCTGGCACAGGGTGCCCAGAGCAGCTGTGGCTGCCCCTGGATCCTTGGAAGTGCCCAAGGCCAGGCTGGACAGGGCTTGGAGCAGCCTGGGATAGTGGAAGGTGTCCCTGGATGGGCTTTAAGGTCCCTTCCAAACCAAACCATTTTAGCATAAATCTATTAATTTGCATTTTAGAATTCCTCAAAGCCTTCACGATTAAACAGCCACCTCAAAGCCAGCAATGGGACAAAACAGCAGGGAATTTTCACAAGGAGCTTACAAACTTCCCAGTTTATCTTCCCAAACTCACTGCTCAAGCAATGGTTACTGCACAGGTCTCAATCTCTTTGGGGAGGGATTCTTATCCCAGCCCTCTCCCTTGGGAGAAATTAAGTACCAAGACATCCAGTGGGAACAGAAAAATTCTTTCCAATGGCAGATTTAACATTTTGTCTCTTCCCCCTTAACTGCATCTGGATTTCCAAGGGCTTTACGTGCAGGAAGCTGCTATCACCTATGGCTGTGTTGGGTGGAGCTCCTCAGATTTGATGTTAATTTGCACAATACCAGTGAAAAATGTAAAAATCATTAAGTTGAAGATGTTTGTGATTTACTATTACCCAACATCTGCCCAGATCTTTGCACAAATCCAACCAGCTCAGGGTTGTGGCTGCTCTTACACGAAGCTTGCCATCCCTGTAATTTGACTTTTGTAACTTGACTTTTTTTTCAAAAGCTGTGATTGCTGGAAATCCCTGGGGAGCTGCCGTGGTTAGCTTTGGAATGAAGTCGGGAAAAGGAGGATGGGATTTGCGAAAGGGATTTGCCATTTGCATATTTGAACACGGTGCGTTTAGGCAGGGCCCACACCAACACCCCGCGGCCGAGGGACCAAGCCATGAATGAAGAGACTCGCACCAAAGTCGTGCTGCCTTTCACCTTCCAGCAAAACCCTGAGTAACAACTGCATTTGGCCTGTGAAGATAAATATTAAACCCTGAATTTACATCAGCTGCTGGTGTCACAGGCTCCCTCACAAGCCCCAGCTCCGAGTTGTTAACTACTAACTGGCTCAACCACGGCGCCTGTTACTAATCGCTTATTGAATAATGGAAGTGACACACAACTGATAAAAGGTTTCAATCCTGGAAAAAAATGATTTATAGTATTTCACTCTACTGGCACTGTTATTTGTATGACAAATGGTTGGACAGGCACCAGTTAATCTCCACACACCTCCAACTCGGATGTGGCAGCTCCTGCCGGAGCATCCAAATAATCAGGCCCCGCTAACAAGGCAGCCATGCCGGCATGAGGAGCTGAATGCTGGCATTTTATCAAGGCTGAGCCCCAAATCAATTTGCCCAATGGATTTTATTTTTTGGTGGTAGTGGGGGGCAGGGAGAGCATGGCCAGGAAGAGGAGTATCCAGATAAAAGCGGGAAGCTGCAGCTCGGGAGATCGGCCCCGCTCCTCCAGTGCAGAGATGAAATCATCAATACCCGTGAGGCATCAGTGATTTCACAAAGCTCCAGATCCTTTATGGATCTTTCCTGATGGCCAAAGCCGAACTGCAGCATCACCCACAGCTGTCAGACTGTTATGCTGCAGTGCAATATCACTGTGCACTGCAAATCCCATCTTCCTCTCAGCTGGGAGAGAGGGATGGGGCTGCTTTTGAGACAGGATGAGCCAGGATTTCCCCCCCCTTGAGAAATGAACAGAGTTTTAAATTTACAAGCAGCACATCAACAGCAGCTTTGTCTCATTGGTTGTACCAGCAGCATCCTGCTCCCTGCAGAAGTCAAACCTATTTTATCAAGCCACTCCTTTCAAAGGCAGCAAACCCCTCGGAGTGCTGAGCTTCCACGAGTCTGCATTACTCCCTGGGGTTACCTTTCAGCTTTGCACCCAAAATCTGCCATTTTTCCTATTCAAAAAAATCATTTCCACTTCTATAAAATCATGCCACCCCTTGCCATGGGCAGGGACACCTTGCACTATCCCAGGCTGCTCCAAGCCCCTGGAATCCAAGTCCAACCTGGCCTTGGACACTGCCAGGGATCCAGGGGCAGCCCCAGCTTCTCTGGGCACCCTGTGCCAGGGCCTGCCCACCCTCCCAGGGAAGGATTCCTTCCCAATATCTGACCTAAACCCGGACAGAGAACACAAAGCCCCAGCAGATGAATCTCTGGGTTGGCCACAGAAAGACAAGAGCTCAGTTTGCACACAGGAGAACATCCAGAGGAGAGGGGGATAAGAGGACTTGACAAAGTAGAAGCAGCAAGAATTTTCTTCAGAAGGCCTAAAAGATCTCTGGAGTGGTAAAAACCCTACAGGCTGCACTCCCAGTAGCAGGAGAAATGCAGATGGAGCATGAAGATGACTGATATCGCGGGAAGCAAGGAAAAAAAATCCCCATTCACAACTTCTTTTTGTGGTCTCAGGTCTAACTCGGAGTATTTGCTCTTGAAAGATACTTGTGATAACGTGGCATTAAAAATTGCTCAGCTTTTTATCCCCTGACAAGCTCCTGTGAGAGACTTGGACAGCTCTGTTACTTTGCCAGTGGAAATCACTTTCTAACCACATCACATATCAGCCTTCCCAGGATTCCACACCGGATCCATACGAGGGTAAATAATATACAGATTCTTCAGGATCCCCTCCCTCTTTTCAGCTACAAGCACAATATCCTTTTTCGATTTTTCCAGTTCTCTGAAACATTCCCACTGCTACGAGATCCCTTCCAAATTAAATGACCTTTCCATGTGGAGTTAACTTGCACCAAAAAATGGCACAACACCCTCCCCTCCCCAACACCCTAATAGAAAACTACTGCCAAAACACTGCAACCAAATGAAATAAAAGGTTGATACAGATTATTTCCTTCAGTGGGCATATCTGGACTTGCTTGGTGGGGTTTGGTAAAGAAACTAAGCATGAAAGACCAGGCAAAACAAGGTGCAATCAAAAGCTCAGGAGAAAATCAGAGCTATCAGCCAGACACTGCACTCCTGGGCTCCCCCAGAGGGACAGAACTTTGTCCTCGGGTGAGATGTAATGTCACAGAGAGGATACGAACCCCTTAAAAATGCTGTGCCAAATACAGTCAGCTTTTCCTGCCTGGAATGGGAATAAGCTGGATGTGCTGAAAAATGACGAGTAATTGATTTATGCTCTCAGGTTCCTGTATGTGGTAAAGAGGAGAACCTCACCTCACTGACTGGTGTGGCACAGCGAAGGAGTTTCACCCAAAAAATGGAGGGGAAATCATGAAACCTGTCCCCAGAGACGTAGAGCTGGGATAGAAACAGGCACTTGGAGGGAATTTCTTCTACTTCCATCTCTCAGCATTCCCACAGCTCTCATTTCAGCCCAGTCCATCCCTCCCACCCCCTTGCAAAAGTGGCTGGACTTCTGACTAAAATTACCATTACGGAGGTGTCTGGCACTACCTTTTACTTGCAGATGAAAATCTCCATCACCTCTTTCCACAAAGCTTTTTAGGAGGGAAAAAAAAAAAGAGATGATAAAAAAAAAATGCTCATTTTGAATTTGTCCATCAAACTGTAGAGTCCATCAAACTGGAGCTGATGTGTTAGAGGACAGACCCACAAAAAAATGAGCACCCAGTGGGGACTAAGAGCTAGGAGGTGACAATTCCTACATCTGTGAATGTGGCATTGCCTTGAAATGACAAAAACCCTTTGTATTTCACAGGGCCTCCATGATCTCCTTCTCTCTGGAAGGAGAACCGGAACGAACAAGAGTCCTCTTAAATGTTTCTTGTATATTCAACATCCTCCTCCAAGCAGGACCAAAGCCCAGCAGAGTCTCAAAGAGATTCAACGTGCTGCCTCCTTTGCTGCTCAGAGAACCATTTTGGGTTTTATTCTGGCTCTGGGGGACAGTTTATGTCAATCTTTTCTTCTTTTTTTTTTTTTCCCCCCACAAGTGTTGCAGGGTTAAACTTTGTGCCTAACAACCCTGACAGCGTCCCTGCACATTTTTTAGACGAGCCATTGAGTAGCATTATGACAAATTATGGGGCCTGATGATATGTAACAGGAACATCTCCTCCACTCAGAGGCTGTGGAGGAAATAAAAAGACTGAAAGAAATATTCCTGGCCAAAAAAAAAGAAAAGGAAAAAAAAGAGGCATGTGGGGAAGCAGCAAGGTTCATTATGGACAGATTATTCATGATTCAGGAGTTCATTATTAATGGATTATTTACAAGTATTTCCTAAGTGTTGTCAGCTGTTCCCCTGGGAACAGCTTTTCAATAATATCCACAACTTAAAGAAAGAATGATGAACTCTGTTGATATTTTTATTACTAAAGGTAGCAGGTAATCATCAGTATGTTTAAGAGAAAAGCAAAGGCCTTTTTCCAACCTCCTCAACAGTTATTTTTGGGTGCCATAACAGCTCTAGGCTTATTTTGTACTCTTCAGTTAGTAATAAATTACATCACTGCACTCAAAACCTTGTGTATATGGAATTTTGTAGCAGATCCTGACGTTCTGTGATTCTGGGATTCTACGTAAACCTGCTCTGTTAGTCCATCATTAAAAATGAAAATCAAAATCAAATCAAATCACATCAAATCTAAGATCACACCACAAGCTGAAGTCCAATTTGCTCTTCCACAGAGGAAAACCTCCCCATCATTCCAGTACATCCCATTCCTCCATGGGTTACCAAAGCTCAGCTTTGGATCCCACTTCACACCTGGGATCCAAAGTTTAACCATAAGCAGTGGTGACCTAATTATTAATGAGTTTGTCTGGACAAACTGGAGTCTAATTGTACACAGAGAGACTGAGAGATAAAGATTGCAGCTGACAAATCACTAGAAATTAATCAGTTTTAACACTCTCCTTATAATCACTATGGATCCTCACACCAGAGTCTTCAGGTAATCTGGCGAGCATTTACTTACATTTTACCTTATTATCAAAAACATTAGGCACATATTAATCTATGATTTATTACAATTAGGTTTCTTCTAATTTAATTAAACACCGAGGCCTCTTAAGTATTCCATGAAACTCAGGTATGTTGCCTGGCAAGTGGGGACTTCCTGAAAATAATTTTTCAGGAATCCTTGGTGATATTTTAGAGATCTCCAAATGGGAACTATTACCATGGATGAGAGCTTAGTTTTAGGATGAAAATGTACATTAGTCACTGGGTAAGTATTGCCAGACTTCCTTCCCTACATCCACCTTTGCAGGCTCAGATTGCTGGGTCATTCCTGTGTGATAAACACCAGATCTCACCACAAAATTGTGTTTATTTACAATAAAAAAAGCAAGCAGTCATTTCTGACCAACCATTCAAAGCCATGCTCTGAACGGTGGCCACCCAACCAAAAAGTGATTATGCTTGGGACAATGCTGATGCTGAGCCCAAACTAATAATACTGCTTCCAATTCTAAGGTTAAGTAAACCATGAACTGCCCTTTTATGTATAAATATGTTGGTTAAAGCATTCAGGTTGTCTGGAAACGGGGCTGGATTCCTTTGGTGTTTTGTTTACCACTACAAAGCATCACCTTGGCTGAAAAGCCTCAGTGTTTATGATCGTCACAAAGCAGCCACCACCACTACCAATTTTCAAAGGAGGATTTAAAGAGTAAAATATCCTTTTTAAAAAATATTTTCCCCTCAAAAAGCTTGCAGGACACGCAGCCACTGGAGTCCCAAAGGGAAGAGCTGGGGGAAGCAAAAATAAGAGGGAGCTGGAGCAGTCTTGGAGCTGCCAATCCCTTGTCAAATGAAGCAGAGGCAGAAACACTCCAGCCTCGCTTTGTCATCCATCAGCAGCGAGCGCAGCTCGTCCTCCCCGGATCACAGAGACGGATTCAGAGCCGCGGGGACGGCAGCCAAAGTCACGCCAGTGCCGCGCCGGCCTGGAAGGCCCAAGGAGGACACGGGGCCTGCGAGGCCTCAGCACCCCTCCTCAAACGAACCCCCCACCCTGCAGCCTCCCAGGTGACAATCAGACCCTAGAGGTGACAATCAGACCCTAGAGGTGACAATCAGACTCTAAAACCCACCATTTTTTAAAAAAGCCCACAGATGTTTCCCACATTCCAGCATCCCACTCCAACGGGATCTCTGCCATGATTCGCGGAGCCTCACGGAGTTGGCGACGTCCCCCCACACACAAAGGTGTTAAACACGGGGCGTTACTACGGAATCTGTTCCATGATTGCCTCTTCCCAGCCCTCAGGAGAGGAATCCTTTGGGAAAAGCACGCATTCCCACGGGCAGCAGCCTCAAACAACAGAGTCCATACTCGGAGAAAGTCAACAGAACCAACGATGGAGAATTTCTCCCCTTTAAAACTCCACCTTTCCAAGGATTTTACCTCCCTGATGGAGACCAATATGGAAAAATCAGAGCTGCCCTTCAGGTTTATTACGACCTGGGCACCAAAGGTTTGGTTCAAAAGCTCCCAAAGATGCACCAAGAGGCCCCAAACCTTCCCCGCTCATGGTGGGCAAAGGCTGAGGAGCATCCAGCAATCCTGGCTGCCGGCACAGGGATGAGCACACACAGCTCACCAAATACAGGCCCAGAGGAAATCCTCTTCCAAAGGAAGGGAAAAAAAGATCCTCATAGCTCTTGTGGGCTGCCTGGAAGTAGTAAAATGTTACTACAAAATAGATATAAATCACGCCAAAACTAGGATCTGGAATTTCAGACAATAGCTGAACCCCAGTTCACTGCAATAAAACCCAACAGGTCTGTTTCAAACAGCAAAAATCCACCAAGATGACAGTTTTTTGCTCTGAATTCTGGTCTAGGCCCTATGTGGGAGGTGACAACTGACTTAAAGAAGACAAAAAATTAAAAAAAATAAATGAAAGCTGCTTTTTTAAGGGTGGGACTGGCCAATTTAGGCTTAGTTTTAGGGTAAAAACACCCACAACCCAAATAAAAGAGAAAGCAGTAGAAGAGGGGCAGTACCATGAGGGAGGCATTTAGTGGCAGAAACACTTTCAGAAAAGACTGGGAGCCTGCAGGACTGCAAGAATTTCAGGCAGGTGGAGGAAAATTATACTGATTAATGGAAACAAAATTTGGGGTGATACCAGAGCATTCTGACTGCATTTTATCACCCCTTGTCACAGCATATTCCAAACATAAGCTCTTCATTTGATACATGGATAACACAGCATTGTACTCCAGCTTACTATAAAGTCCTGCTCCCATCTCTCTGAACCACAAGTCCATCCAAAAATTAGGAATTGCAGGATATTCAAATGTGAGAAACCAGAGCGGTGGCACCGAACAAGAAGCATCGCTTACAATGAAGTATTTCCTTCTCTGGCACCTGGAGTTCGACAGGCACAGCTTTAATGGTTTTATTTTCATTTGAAGGGGTCTGAATGAAGGAAGATGTGACGTTTTTATAGGGGAGAAATAAACAGCAGCCTAATCAGCCCCAGAGACACGAGAATCTAAACGAAGGACCCAGCCACCGACCCTTTGCCTCTTTTAAAGCACACGGATTTATCCTCATTACGGGCTAAACTCAGCCCTGGCTCTGCTTGGGAACGTCAGCTTCGTACCTCTCGCAGACAAACCTGATATTTCCTGGCACAGGTGCCAAAATAGACATGTTCTGGCAGCCTGGAGGTTTAACTGGATTAATTCCTAAAACCTGAATGCTGATCTGCTGTCATTTAACATGCGCTCAACATGTGTGCTCAGCAGCAACTGGAAATGAAATATCTTAAATATTATCAAACGGTACATCATTAAATATAAATTAGATGGAAACAGGGGAAAGCTAAAAATTGACTAGGAGTTCAGCTACTCTAAATGGCTAATACGGCCATTTTTCACCTGAAGCCCTCTCCAATACAGTTTTGCCATTAAGCAAAACCCTAAAGAAAGGTAATCAATTCCAACTAAAAAGCACTTCTCCCGGAATGACTGCACTTCAAACCCCTGGCTGGCT
>VXBT01001627.1:167131-203119 GCA_013400235.1 Oriolus oriolus | reverse complement strand
CCCCCCCCCCCCAGACAACAGCCATCAATGTTTCTGACTATCACAGGAGCACGAGGGGCCATGCATAATTGACTGGAAGATGGGCTAAAACTGTGCCCAATCAGTGTGTGATCAAAACCGCGTGGAATATTCAGCGCCACTTGATTACACGGAGCCTCGTCCTCCCGCTCTCCTCATGAAATCTCTTCAAGGTCCAGAGTACTGTAATAAGATCATTACTGTCAAGCGCTACGAATCGCAGGCAATGAGTCTTGGGATAGGAAGTCATACTTCACAAGCTCCTCTGGTCTTCTTTTTTTTTTTTTATTTCCCCCTCCCCTCCTCCCTNGTGTGTAAGCTTGATCCTCAGAGACTTGGAAGATTTTTTTTTTTTTTTTTTTTTTGTATTTTACTGCGTGTTGAGGCAGCAAGGCGACGAGGTGACAGATAATGATCACATCACTGTGTGGCAACTAGAAAGGCACTTTTAAGAAAGAGCACAGAGAAATCAGCTTAAGAGAAACTCAAACAAAAATTTTTTTTTTTTTAAAGGGCTTTTTTTTTTCCCCCCTCAAAAATTAAATAGAATTAAACTGTGCAGTATTCTCCTTTCATGAATTGTGATTTAATGTCATTGAATTTAATCATTTGATAGATTTTCATATTATCCCAAAGCCTATTACCTCACAGACAAATGGCCAATTTTCTCCAGCTCACACTCACAAAAGAAACCTTTATTAATTTTTTTTTTCCCCTTTTTCAGAGTCGGGGGGGAATTGGTGGAAAATGTCAATGATGAGGCCTGTTCAAGTTTCCCTTTTTACCTACTGCTTCCTGGAGTTGCACACCACATACGATGCATAACATCTATCACAAGTAACTGGTCTGTAAAGAGAAAGGTGGAGGGACAGAAAACAGGAGATTAAAGCACAGGGTATAAAATAAACATAACAGCAAGCTCGGCCCTGAAACATCATACAGGGCACGTGCATGTGCAGCGGGGACTTCGGCTCATTTAAAGCTTAAAACTTGACAAAACAAGACGGGTTTGAAGTGACTGACTGGCCAGGGGCTGGAAATGAAAAGGGATGACATCAATAGCACAGAGCATGGGAATGGGAATGGCTCCAGTTGTGGTTTTCAGCTGGAGAAGGCTCCAGTGATGGGAGAACTGCTTATGGGGACGGAAAAGTCCACCTTGCCCACACCTCCAGCAACTCCCACCTACAGCACCTGCATCATCTCCTCCAGGCCTGGCACCTCCCATCACCTCCAGAACCTCCACTACCGCAGATTAAATCCTGTACCACAGCATTCTCCACTTGGCGCTCCCCATGGAGAACCCCATCCTCTCGGATTAGTTCCCTTTCAAACGCTTTCCACGGGGATTCTCCTCCTCAAACCTACCCTTTGAACATCATCATTGCATGAAAAGACTCGGTTTTCACAGAATCCCAGAATGGTTTGGGTTGGAAGGGAACTTAAAGCTCATCAAGTTCCACTCCCTGCCATGGGCAGGGACACCTTCCACTGTCCCAGGCTGCTCCAAGCCCTGTCCAGCCTGGCCTGGGACACTGCCAGGGATCCAGGGGCAGCCACAGCTGCTCTGGGCACCCTGTGCCAGGGCCTGCCCACCCTCCCAGGGGAAAATTCCTTCCCAACATCTGACCTAAACTCACTCTTTCAGTCTGCAGCCAATATATGCATATTCAGCCATATATTTAGTAGAATTTTTCATGTATATCGCCACTCTCCTCAGTTTTGGACATGTTTTTTAAAACATGTCACCAACATTTTGACAAAGAATCAAAACAGTAAGGGGCACAGATACTTCTTGATCTACAGGCTGTTATTAAGTCCGTAATTGACTAAAATGTAGGGGTTTGCAACTAAAAAGGAATTACCGACTTGTTATTTCTACATTCTGCTCTGTGGGTACCTCTTGATTATGAGTTCTTACCAGCCAAGATCATGTTTAATAACCCTTGGGTAGATCAGACCTGACACATTCCCCCTTGAATTCCAGGACTGAGCTGTCTGTGGCAAACCTCCACAACCAGGGCTTCTGAAGGGAATTATTTAGGACTTCCACCCTCTAAAGGAAGCTGCTTCCCACTGTAGCTCTGTAGCTCAGCTCCAACAACCTGAGGAGTCCAAGTGCACAGGCATCCTTCAAAAACTGAATCTTCCTTCTACACCAAAATACCCTGATTGCTGAAATTGTGAGACTTTGCCTCAAGAGGTCAGTGATGTGGCGAACCGGGGGACAGAGTTACACCGAGCACAATTTCCTTATTTAGCCTTTTCACTGGCTGTAGCTTTATAACACATAATCACCTCATTTTATGATATTTTAATTTAGGCTTACAGGTCCATAATGAAATGAAATTGCCCTACACTCTGGAAAAACTGGAAGGCACTTGTAGAATAGACATCGTTATTTAAGGAACAGAACTCCCAACTTCTCTAGCAGGAATAACAGTTTACAAACACTTCTTGCTGCCTTGCAAACATCACCTCGTGGACACCAGGAACCGTTTCCACAACCAAGGTCTCTGTGTCAAGCTGACAGCCCATTGCTGAGGACACTAATTACCCAAAGCCAGTGAAATGCTAAGGAGCCACTTGTTTTCATTCAATTACAAAAATACTTAAAACTTCTTCCTTCCCCCAAAGAATCAGGCCAAATCCCAGCGTGGCACTGGATACACAGCGAGCCCTTGTGCTGTCACCGTGCCCAAAGTGGGACTCATTTTTAGGGAAACGTAGAAAATAAAAGGAAGAAAAGTGCTGTCTTTCTGTCACTCTCCAGATGTGCCAGCGTGTGCAACCACCACCAATTCATCCCAGGCCTCATCCCTTCCAGAATCCCCTTTTCCTGCTGACCACCACTGCGACACTTTTCCTTTCAACCAGGTAGGCGGAACGGGCCGCCTCTGCCGACCCCGGGCTGACGGCGCTTCTGAAGGGAAGCAGGAACCTTTCAACTTGTTTAGCCTGCAATGAAGTAGGTTAAAACAATAGATGAGCTTCACCTCCCTTGTCTTTCACTCCTCAGCATCACCATAAGTGTCTTTCAGCAGCAACCCTTTCATGTCAGGGAGGCTGCGGCAGCCGAGGCTCGAGGATTCCCAACAAGTGACCTTTCTGCCTCGGTTGAAAGCCAGGCTCTGAAGATTCGGGCTGGTTTTATTAATTTCTGCCCTCCTGCTTCCCGGGTGCGCAGCCCTCGGCCAGGACTGAGCTTCCTGTGGATGAAGTCACAGCTGATCAGTGGAATTAGAGCCCGGCAGCGTTTTGACAGGGATAGGGGATGAACTCACAGATGCTCAAACAAGCACCTGGCATTACGGACAACAGATATGGGCACACACTGCTGGCTTTTCTTTTTCAAGTTCTCTTGCAGGCAGGAAAAACACAACTAGGTATTTTGCTCATTTTTAATGCCAACTAAACCCTAGGATCTGCTTTATTTGGGAGGTGTTTAAATAAATTGTTTCCTAAAAAGCAGCTAAAGCAGAGAACAGTTGATCAGGAAAGGCTCACGACTCTTCCCAGATAATCAACAAAATAAGGATGCAAATACTTAACTAAACACACTCCTAAAATCTCACTGAACACAAACTCATTAAACTCCAGGTTTAGGAAGCTGGGTTTTTTGTGTCCAGTGAAATTCAGCAAAATGTTATTTGCTGCAGTGCCTGAAATGTTCCATGTACAGGAGGATCACACAAATGAGACGATGACCAATGAACTGTAGATGAAGAGAATTCAGCAGTAACCCTAAATGAATTACAAACCTATTTAAAACCCCCCCAACCTTCCCAGTAATCTGCTCATCCTGCCAACCCCTCCAGTTCCAAGTAAATGCTTCGTTTCTTCATTCAGCATTGCAGTCAAAATGCCACTTTTGTATCCTGCTCTCTTTAAGCACTGAGTATTTTTTTAAAACTATGAACATTTACTTCCTAAAACTTCAGGCACTTAAAGAGACCAGAAATAGAAACAAAACCTGCTCTCGCTAAACCCTCCATCAGAAGATGCAGAGAAATAGTACCCAACAGGATGGGAACATTCTCCTCTTCTTTATGACTTGGGTCTGCATTTGGGATTTTAAATGTTACGTTTATGTATTTATTTTTTTGGAGGAGAAAAGCTTAAGATATCTCTTATCATTTTAAGGAGAGTATAACTGCAAAAAGAAGAAAATAAAAAGCAGGAAATGATTAAGGAATTACTGTTTTCCCCTCTTGATTCATCTCCAGACTTTGTGTTGCTGCTGTATCGCAGCCACAGCTGCTCTGGGCACCCTGTGCCAGGGTGTATATATATTACACTATATCAGTAATTACTGATAGCTGATTTACAGGGATCAGCTAAAAATAATTAGGATGGCAAGATCACCAGGAATAACTTCTGTGGCGTTACCTACTGTGGCGTTACAGGTGGGCAACACCTGTTTGCTGTACACTTAATTATCTTCTAATGGACTGCAAACAGCTTTTACTCGAAGAAGTTCTGGTGGCAGCTCAGTTCTGGGCATTACTTCAAGCAACACAATCCATCCAAGGACCTCGACATCCAATGGATTCGATTCCAAAGGTTTACAAACTCTTTAAGAGGTGAGTGGTTCTGCCCTTGCTGCAGCTGCAGGTCAAGATATTACATTTCACATCTTCCTCGCAGAGAAAAGGCAGTGCAGGTGCCATGGCTTTTTGTGCTGGAAAGGTTTGTGAACGTGCTGTCCTCTGACAGTGTCAGAAGGTTTCTTCCAGACCGTGAAAAGCCAAAAAAATTTTAAATATATATCTAAGAGCAGCACCCTCCTTCATCATGGTGCTTAATTCAGTGTATTATAAATAAGTATTAGCATTAACAACACCAAGTCCATCTGTCAAAGGAAGAATCTGCTCCCAATTTTGCTCCTTTCCACTATATTTCCAGAAATCCCAAATGACATGATTTTTTCACAGGCTTAGAGAAATGAGATTTTTTTTTTAGTTCAGTGTGGCCACCACACTTCCTGAACTCGGCACCCAAGGAAATGCATGTTAAAATTGGGTGGAGGACACCACGACGTGGTGCCAAGAACGTTCAAATCACTTCAGGGGATGATGCCAGCAGGTTCACCAGGATGCTCAGGAAAACTTAGGGTGAGAGGCTGCAGGAAAAATGCACACAGGTTTTTCCCATGCATTTCAGTGACTCTCTGCATTGCTTCTGATTTATTTCTTTAAAATAGCAAAATTTCAGGTGTTATACAGAGAACTGCATTTCCCTAATTCATGCTGTCCTTCTGGTTCTGGGGTGGTTGAAAGGGTCACAGGCAGACACCACATGCAAGCAGTGATGGTTTTGCTTATTGCTGAAAGAACAACTGAGAAGCCTTACTAAGCCTTGTTCTTCCATCCACAGAAAACTGACTAATATTTTCCACTTAATTAGGGCTCATTTTCAACACTCAGTGACACAAAACATGCGTGTTTTAAAAAACAACAGTCTTTTAAATACCTTGACCAGTTTACCGCAGGAAAAGCCAAAAAAATGGGATTTCTCAGTAAACTGGAGTTCATCCTTTAGCTAAAAGCCAGAGAGAGTAAACCTGGCGTTGGGTCCAGACTGCACAGAGCAGCAAAGCACCAGGAAAAGCAATTACTGCACAAGGGGCAGAGAACAAATACCTTTGTGTTAAGAAAACAGTTCTGAGAAGAAACATAAAAGGTCCTTCTTTGTCCTTCAAAACTTCTTTAGAAACAAATGATGAAGAAGAACACGGATTTCTGAGAGTTTGGAAAGTCTACCAAGTTGCTGATCACATTTCCTGCTCCTCAAGCGCTGTTTCCCAGCTCCATCTGCACGCATGGAACGCGGAGCTGGGGGGGGTTTGCCCCAGGATGCTGAGAGAGGAGAGAAATTCTCTTCCCTGGGAGGGTGGGCAGGCCCTGGCACAGGGTGCCCAGAGAAGCTGTGGCTGCCCCTGCATCCCCGGCAGTGCCCAAGGCCAGGCTGGGCAGGGCTGGGAGCAGCCTGGGACAGTGGAAGGTGTCCCTGCCCGTGGCAGGGGGTGGGATTGGATGGGCTTGAAGGTCCCTTCCAACCCAAACGATGCCGTGATCCCGTGCTCTCCCTGAGGGAAGGAGTGGATGCTCCCATCCCACCGGGGTGTGGCTGGGCTGGCCCCGCAGCAGACAGCAGTGCTGGCCCCACTGGCTGCATCTCCTGTTAATGAAAAACGTGGAGAGCAGGGATGATCCCAGTGCTGAATGGCAGCCTGGGGCTTTCCTAAGATCCCAGTGATGGATGGAGGGGAGGCAGGCTCAAGCTGGCATAGCCATGAAACTTTAAAACCAACGAGAGCAAGAAAAATAAACACCGGGAAAAGATCTTTCTGTGAAGAGCATTTCCAAGCAAGCTTTTTAATTTTTCTGCTTGTTTTCCAGCTGAAAAGCCTTCCTATCATCCCTGGCTGTTCCTGTAAGCGCAGCAGCACAAGGGGACCCAAACAGATGAGGCTCTGAGCAGCCATTCCTCTTTGAAACACAGCTCTGTCTAATCCTGCTCCGAGCAACTTCAGGCAGCGTGGTGGGAAAAAAACTGCTGGTTGCTGGCACCTTGCCTAATGTAAGCATTCCTGCTGCTACCCTCAAAAACACCGAGGGTTTTTTTTTTCACTGACGAGTTCTGCACAGAGAACTAAAAAACTTCTCCCTGGGTTTCACTGCGCTGGGGAAGAAAAGGAAATTCACAAGAATCTGATTTTCCGAAATAGGAATTGAATTCTAATTTTCATCCAAGTGCAGCGCAGGTGCTTTGGTATTTTCGTTGCTGTGAGCATTGTCTCAGAAAAGCTGCAGAAAGATAAACCAAGGGAGATGAAAGAACCCATCCCAGAAAGAGAGGGCTGTGCATGTGCAGATAGTGTGGAGAGAGAAGAATCAGCATGACCTTTATGGAAGGGCATAAAAGGGATGAGCATCAGTCCTTGGATTTGGTGAATCACCCTGAGCTCAGTGTCCATCATCGTGATATCTGAATACTTGGGCAGAGGTCAATGATCAAAGCAGGCACGTTCAAGGAGGGAAAAAAAGCCCTGCAAAGTGCAGTGAAAATGCTTGAGTTTGCTGAAGACCAGATTTAAACCTCACTGAACACCTCAGCTTTGGTGCAGACGAAAATGAAGGAACCCAGAATTCCTGTTTGAAAGCTGACACTTGAAACGGGCCCTGAGCCAAAGGAAGGCGACACAAAATCTAGAATTACCCACATCATTTAACTCTGATCTATTGTACCTGCCTGGGAACAGCAGCTGCAGGAGGATCCTCCTCCTCCTCCTTTGCACGTGGAGCTCAGGATTTCCAGAAGGAAGGAAGGCAGATGTGGTTCTCCCACAATTATCACCACAGGCTTCTGGAGCCCATTTGCAGCAAGTCATCTGCTGCGTCTCAAACACTTGATGATCCAACCTGCATCTCCCAGAACATCTTCTTTGACTGCCTAATTTGGATTTGTGGTCTTCAAAAGTGCAGTAATCCTCTGAGGGTTTAAATCTACGTTATAGTGGGGGAAAAAACATCCTAAAGGGAATCTTTTAGGTCACTGGACAGATTTGTAGCCAAGCGCCGGAGAACAAGGAAATAACTGGAACTGAAAACTGCTTTGAAGTGCAAGACAGATGTGAAAATCACAGAATCATGGAATATCCGGAGCTGCAAAGGACCCACAAAGATCACTGATCCAGCCCCTGGCCCTGCACAGACACCCCACCAGTCCCACCCTGGGCATCCCTGGCAGCGGTGTCCCAAAGCTCCTGGAGCTCTGGCAGCCTCGGGGCCGTGCCCATTCCCTGGGGAGCCTGGGCAGTGCCCAGCACCCTCTGGGGGAAGAACCTTTCCCTGATATCCAACCTAAACACCTCTGACATTCAACTGCTCGGAGAAAATACCCAGAACAGCCTGAACCTGGTTGGATTCGAGGATCTTCGAGGCCTTTTCCAACCTCAAGGATTTGGTGATTCTGCCTCGCACCAACACAAGCAGCAGAAAATCCAAAGGCTGCCAGGATTTGGAAAGAGCAACCCCCCCAAGCCTTTGTGAGTCTTGCTAGGACGTCCTTAATGGGAATCTACAACCACTATTACTGTGTGAGACGCCCTTCTCCTAAAAGGACAGGGAGCCGGAGCACGCCTCATTGCCTTCTCCTTCAGCTCCCGCTGACAGACGAGGCTGCCTGTCCTCGCTGTCAGCCATCCCCTCCCAGCCCTGCCAGGGATTCAAGGACCAGCCAGATTAGCTGTCTGCTGAAGGATGCCCAGAGCTCTGGGATGCCCAGAGCCCTGCGTGGAAACTCCTGATTCTGCTCTTGTGGCCAAACTGCTGCTTTTCACCGGGATGTGCTTGAAAAGAGATGTCGTAAAATTAAAGAATTTAACAGCCACTGGGGCCCTCCCAAGACACAACTGCAAGTCCCAAACAGAGAAGTGCTATCCTCAGAAGACATGTGGGAAGAGGCAGGTCAAAGGAGGCTGATGGGCTCATGCAGAGGTACAGACACTGTAAAAGGAGGTGTTGGCACTGCTGGAGCCTGTCCAGAGGAGGGAATGGAGCTGGGAAGGGGCTGGAGCCCCAGGAGCGGCTGAGGGAGCTGGGAAAGGGGCTCAGCCTGGAGCAAAGGAGGCTCAGGGGGGACCTTGTGGCTCTGCACAACTCCCTGACAGGAGGGGGCAGCTGGGGGGGGTCGGGCTCTGCTCCCAGGGAACAGGGACAGGAGGAGAGGGAACGGCCTCAGGCTGGGCCAGGGGAGGCTCAGGTTGGATATTGGCAAAAATTTCTTCACAGAAAGGGCTGTCCAGGCCTGGCACAGCTGCCCAGGGCAGTGGTGGAGTCACCATCCCAGGAGGGACTTAGAAGATGTGTGGATGTGGCACCTGGGGACGTGGATTAGTGGTGGGCTTGGAGTGGACTCCGTGATCTCCGAGGGCTTTTCCACCCTGAATGATTCTACTCCCTTTAAGGCTCCCTGTGTGTTACGGAGCTGCCAACAACTTCTTGCCTTTCTGGAAGCACGCTGATCCCATTTCTGTGAGAGGGGACAATTCTGTTGAGTTAATGCAAGAGGATTTCAGATAACACGGTGTGATGCTGGAAGCCGAGGAGAAGAGGAAGAGAAAACAGAGGAGGATGAAGGATGGACGCTGCAATCAGAACAGGGACATCAGGGACAAGAGACCCAACTGCAAACCCCCCACTGCTCCCTCCTGCAGCCCAGGACCACACAGGCTCCAGCTCCTGTGCCTTGTGAAAATAATCTCCCCAGGAGAAAGAAAACATACACCTATTAACTGCTCAGAAAGAGATTCTTCAAAGGCTCTCGATATCCAGCTGGTCTTGATTCATATTGACTTCAACAAAATATTCTTGGGCCAATGGTGAACGCTCTGAAAAATCCCCTCTGTAATTTGCCATTGAGGTATGAAAATAAGTGGTGTAAAAGGGTTTCTTTAAAAGGAAAAAAAAAAAAAAGGAGAAATTAAAAATGAAAGGTTGAACTAAAATTTGGCTTCGGGCCATAAACTAGGGGGAAACTAACAGCAAAGATAGTTAAATGACTGGAAAGAGAACACAACAGGAGCTGTTATGAAAAAAAAAGCTGATGGCTTTTTAAAAAAGGATTTGTATAGATAGCTGGGGAAATAAATTCCGGATGTGATAGAAGTGCAATTGAGAAATTAAATAAATGGAAAATAAGGATGACTAAGTAGTAGTTAACATGCCCCTTCTCGGTTGTATACTATTATCACATCTATTTTTAATGTCTCTTCAGCTGTCTGCAATTGTCATCCCTTTTTCAGAACTTGTTCCAACATTCTTTGATACTGAATTAGCTGTTTTTCACTCTCCCGTGCTTACAACCACATCTTTTTCTTACTCAACACTCCCCTTTCCCCACAATGTTATTCCATTGTCTCCCTTTTTCATCTCTCCTTACGTGCTGACTCCCCAGTTTCTGAGCCCTCCAACCACCCTTGTTCATCTTTTTTTTTTCTGGAGCTCTTTTGGTTGAATCCTAGCATGTTTCTTTTCTTCTTTTCTAAAGCTGCAAGCATGTTTTATATCATATCTGGCTCCTGTACACATTGTTACCCCTTCAGAAGGGCATTGAACAGCTACAGCAGTGTGGAAATAGTAAGCTAAACTAAGGGAGAAAAAGAAGTTCTTTTTGGCTTTTGCTTTCTGGCTTGTAAAAAAAAGAACCCAAACATTTAAACTCTCCCCTTTTCCCTTTTATCCTCAAATAACACAAGCTTTCCACGAGCAGCTGAATATTCAAACAATGAGAGGCATCAGAGGTGATGGCCATTCTAGAGCTCAGGATGTGCCTAAGGAGGTGTGGTAACACAAGATTTAATAATACCGAAAAAAAATACACAAGTTCTGACGTGATCTGGGGGCTACGGAGTGAACCTGAATTTTTCCTCCTTGTTAACCTTCCAAGTGTGCCTCTTCCTTACCTCAGCACCTAATGATGCTCCGTATTAACTCGGGGACTCTGATTTATTTAAAAAAAAAAAATAGTTCTAAACACATTCCAGGCAGCTGAATTCACCACTGTGATGCCTCAGGTGATTCAGCCCCACCATTAAAAGCTCGGTCTTTAATTTCTCACAATTCCCTTTCCCTCGTGCATTCAGAGCCGAGGCCGTGGCTGAGCTAACAAACACTCTTTGGAATGGCATTTTCAAAATTCAGGCTGGAATTTTTTTGAAACCTACCTTCAGCTGTGCCCGAGATCCCATCAGCTTTGAAGTTGCTTGTGCTTTTCTTCCGGCGGTGCTTCTTTCTGTTGGCGTGGGGGGAAGGAGGGGGGTCCAGTTTGGGGCTGGTGGTACTGGATATACTGGGGCTGGAACACACCGAATCTCCCAGGCCGGTGTCTGCAGTTGGGTGGAGGGGGGAGGAAAAAAAAAGGGAAGAAAAATAAAAATGCTGTGAGATTGAAATGAGTTGATTGCTGGAATCCAAGCTCTAACCCCTGGCTGTTCGCAGATACGTTCTTGAGCTCGTTCAGGAGATTCTCCAAACAATATCCGTCTTTTTTTTTCCAAAAGGTACCAAAAGAGCCCAACTTGGCTGAAGTGCTGATTCAAGTCTTGTCAGATTAACAGGACTCAGCATCAATTTTAGGAGCAGGCCAGCTGGAATGCACAAAAACAATGGGAAAGCACTTTATTGCTTCCAACTGCTCCTTCCTCCAAAGATCTCCCCCAGCCTCAAATCAACTCGTGTGACACTTGGACACTTTAACAGGTAACGGAGCAGAGATATCCCTGCATCCTCTGGATGCTCTCTGCTGTCATTAATATCACATAAATACACACTTTGCAAAGGTGCTGATGGCAATAAAGGTGGGAGAACAAGGGAAGTAGTGTACACCTGGTGCCGGTGGTAATCGTGTGATAAAGGGTCACTCCCTACCTGCTGCCAAGGAAAATAAAGAATCCCACGTCACTCTGGCCAGTTTCCTGCTTTATTAACTCCAACAATTTTAACAACTGGGTCCTTCCACATAGTAAATACTCAAGTAACCTTAATCCAGGATTTCCCCCCCAAGGTTGGTAATGTGATTTTTGTTTAATTACTGGCTTGGTTTGGATTTTAATTATAAAATTCCACATAAAACCTACACTTTAGGGAAAGTGCTTGCTATTATGGAAAGTGAAGCTGTTTCCAGAACCTTACTTAAATACCATATTGCACCTTAGTGCAGTATCAGGACTGCATTTATGTGCCATATCCTTAAAATCTCCCAGACAGATATTCAGCAAATACATTCCCATGACTGCCTTTTGGGGTTAAATACTTGATGATTGGTTTCAGAATAGCAGACAGGGGGAAATGAATAAAAATCCTGAATATAAAGCTTAAGTGTAAGAACAGGAACACATATAAGTTTAACTAATATGTCAGAAAAATATTTAAAAAACAGCTCTTGATTTTTTTTTTCATTGTTAAATTCCCCCAGAACTGCCTATCTGACAAAACCCAACTTGTTCTGGTTTCTTTTCCTTCCTAATAAAGTTTATTTACTAATTACCCCCTAAGCACAGTTGTGCTCTAAGTTATTAGTGGGGGATAAATTATGGAACTAATTGCCTGGCAAGAGAGACCAAATCAAACATTTATCTTTATATCAAGGATTTCTGTTCTTTTCCCTATATCCACTAGCTTGAAACCAGTTCCCAAGAATTTAACCCCAAAAGGGAATCATGGGAATGTATTTACTCTGTATCGGTGTAGGAGATTTTAAGGATTTGACCCATAACTGGTGCAAGTGGCTCTCCTGGCTGAGTTTGCTGTCTGTCCAGGGGAGGAGGAAGGCAAACCCAGGTGAGAATCCTGGTGGGAATCCTCCACCCAATTGGTGGGAATTGGCCAAGGGGACACCGATCCCTTTGGATCCACGACGTGGAAAGGAGATGCAGAAGAGGGTGCTAGAAACACAAAGAAACACAAAGGCATGAGCACAGATGCAGTGGCCAGTCCCAAATACTGACCTCCAGCTCAATTCTGGAGGTTTCCTGTGTTGATGCTTAAAAAAATGGGAAAAAATCCAGGCTGCCCAGAGAAGCTGTGGCTACCCCTGGATCCCTGGGAGTGCCCAAGGCCGGGCTGGACGGGCCTTGGAGCAACCTGGGGTAGTGGGAGGTGTCCCTCTCTGAGGTGTCAGAACTCGATGGTGTTTAATGTCCCTTCCAACCCAAACCCTGCTGGGATTCTACAATTCCAAATGCTTCCCTTTTCCCCCCTCATTCCCAGCTTGCACTTTAGAAACAATTAAACGCACCCGCGTTCATCACCTCCCGCGCCTGCAGCATCAACCACCGCGCCCTGGACCCATCAAACGGCGAAGAAACCACACAACCCCGAGGCAGCACCACAGAACACATCCTGTTAAAAACCATCAGGGTACATCCACACGCTGGTGGCAGCTCTGTCTAATTTCGAGGCTGTAAATCCCCCCAACAAAACCTGCTCGTGAGCTCTGAAAAATGAGGGACGTACGGGGTTTGATGCCTGGCGTCGGAGAGCTGAAGAATTAACCTCCCGTGGTAAATCCTCGCCGTCCACAGCCCCTTCCAGGTAATAATCTGCTGTCCTTGGGTCAAACTGCTCTGAAGTGGGAGCCTGGAGCTTTCCCTCCCCCTCAACCAGCAAGGCGACGTCGATCCCTCGTAAACGGAGCCGAGCCGATGCTGTCGGCGCGTTACTGCCCCGGATTCCCGGTTCCCGAGCCCACCCTTTGAAGATGGGAGTTATTTAACATTCCCCTGGTTTAAAATATGAGCAATCAAAAGGCGCCGGGCTTCCACGCTGTGCTCTCCCATTTCCCACTCCTTCTCTTGCCTGACAAGGTATTCTTCAAATTGAAAAGAGGGCTCCTGAAAGCCCGGGCTTCGGGAAACTGTAAATGAGTTCAGGCTTCAGCCCGCTGAATGCAATTTCATCCTCCTGACTGAATACAAATAATGCATTTTATTTGGTATCAATTACCACGCCTGAGAACAGACGACCACTCTGCCAGCACCGTTAAATACCTTCCAAAAAAAAAAAAAAAAAAAGAAAAAAAAAAAAAAAAAAAGGAGGGGAAAAAAGGCAAGGAAAAAGGCACGGCAAATTAAAAAAGCCAGCGCCTCATTACTCCCCATCTCAACCAGCTTTGACAGAGGCACTGGAACTCATAAGCTGCGTTCCACTGGGCTGGGATGGGCTGTTTTCCAGCCATCCCGCACGTTCAATGTCAGCCATTAGTTCTTCCCAATCGGGCATCAATGTTCAACACACACCCGAAAAAATATATAATACTGGTAATAATAATAACAATCTGCAGCCTCTCCGAGCTTCAATACTTGAAGTATGAGTCAAAGCAGCAGTTTCACTTTTCACTCGGGAAGCTGACAAGCATGACTAGAGGGGGAATAAAATAACATTCAGTTCGCATAAATATCAAGCGGGCTGCTTGAGACTGATGGGCCAGGAATGTATTCTTAGCCATCATTCTGGCAGACAGGCCCAAGGACACTCATAACTTATTTTACAATCATTTAGTTTCAGCTCAAGTGGAAAACGTGACAACTTATCTCTGCTGACAAGATGCCATATCGAACCTTACAATTAACTCTCCCCCGATTATCTGCCCAGCCCATCATTAGCTCTGCGGCTCTTGATGGACTGTACGGGCACAGCTTCCCTTGATGATGGTCACGGCTCCATGACACGACATTAAGGACAAAACTCTCCCCTTGCCACGTAGCTGGGGTTGTCCTGACCGGCACATCCTCGTTTTCGCAACCCTTTCGAAGTGACGTGCAGCAAAACGCTGCTGGAAAATGTCTTCTCCCCCAAAACCGAGCATCCTCGTGTTTCAGCCCACGCCTGCTGCTGCCTGTGACCTCCAGGAGGGAGCCAGAGATGCCCACGGCCTCTCCCAGCAGCCAGGAGCTTTCCTCCCTGCCCTCCATCCCTCCCCAGTGCATTTATTGACTCCTGCAGCTGGAAGGGAGAGCTGACACAGCCACATCACAGAATCGTTTGGCTTGGAAGAGACCTTCAACCCCAACTCCTGCCATGGGACACCTTCCACTATCCCAGGTTGCTCCAAGCCCTGTCCAACCTGGCCGGGAACACTTCCAGGGTCGTGGCATCCCAGTATAAGCATGTGCAGTATCTCACTCCATGCCCCAAAGCAACAAGTGACACTTGGTGACCAGCACCCCTCAAGTTCTGAAGAGATGGGACATAAAAACCTCACTGCTCTGCTCTTCACGTGGTGATTTCTCTCTGCAGGTGCAGGACACGTGGATTAAGACAGAGATTCTTCTGCTTGTGCAAGTCCAACCCTCATTTGCTAGAATTTACCAAACAAAACAAAAAAGCCAATGCAGCTTTTACTCCACAAGGAAGTCTCATGTCTGCCTCTCTCCAAGATCCATTTTGCAATTATGGTCATGAGAGAAATTCCCTTCAAGCACGACAAACTGTATTAGAAGAAAGGAGGGGTGGAACAGAAGAAACATTTTGTCTACAACTACAACCCAGAGTTAAGAGACAGAACATGAAATGAAAACCAATCCTCAGAAGAGCCTCAAGGGCTGAGCTGTTGTACCGGGCTTTATTTGCTGTTTGATACAATTTGATATCCTCTCCCAGTGTTACACGTATTTTGTAAAAGGTAACTTTCCATCCAATTCCCACTTCCTATCTTTTTGATTGGTTTGTTGTTTGGAAGCTGCCTGTGCTCAACAAATGGATCTCAGAGACAGCTTCATTCGTGCCCCCTAAGGACCTTGTGAGTGTCCTCCTGGATTTGAAAAGGGCAGGAAATTAACAGAATCATCACTGAATCCCAGAATTGGAAGTGACCCAATAGACCATCCTGTCCCGCCCCCTGCCATGGGCAGGGATGCCTTCCACTCTCCCAGGCTGCTCCAAGCCCCATCCAACCTGGCCTTGGGCACTGCCAGGGATCCAGGGGCAGCCACAGCTGCTCTGGGCACCCTGTGCCAGGGCCTGCCCACCCTCACAGGGAACAATTCCTCCCCAATATCCCATCCAGCCCTGCCCTCTATCAGTTTAAAACCATTCCCTGTGTCCTGTCCCTCCATCCCTTGTCCCCAGTCCCTCTCCAGCTCTCCTGGAGCCCCTTTAGGCCCTACAAGGGGCTCTGAGCTCTCCCTGGAGCCTTCTCTGCTCCAGGTGAGCACCCCCAAACTCTGAGCTGTCTGAAACTCAATCCAAACCCAGACTGTGCTTCCTGGTGTCCCTAGAACAGAAAACCAGCTACTTCACATCCCGAATTCCCAAACCCCTGCACCAAACCTGCCCGAGATACGACTCCTTCAGCACCCGCAGCACCCGTCACAGCAGAGGTGCAGGAGATGCCAGCACAGGAACCGAGGAGGCCAAGGAAATGAGGCAAAATAAGCCAGTATGAGCACCCCAGGCCAGGGTAAAGGAGCTGGGGGTGGAAAAAGCAGGAAAAGAGGCAACATGAGAGGTACGGGAATAGCACAGCACAAAGGCTGGGACACAAAAGTCCAAGAGCGGAGCTTCGTCGTTGGCCCACGGCTCCTATTCTCTCTGTCACACACACAACCCTCTCTCCTGTGTAACCATCTGCAGCGCAACCAAGGATATTCTGACCCCTTCTATCTTCGTGTCTTTTGATTTATTTCATATTTTTGTCAAATCACCTATTTACAAAAACTTGAAACAAACTCAACAGGTGACGCTATTCTCCACAGACCAAAGTCGAGCTTGATCTGGTTTACATTTTTCTTGCATCTTCTTGTTAAAATTTTCCAACAGGCTTTCAAAGTGAAATTAGACTTTTTTGTCAAGCCCAGCTCCCCAACACGGCCTTATTCTCAAGTGGCTGGAGATTGATTAATTTGGGTTTTTGATTTGCCGAAGTGACAAGAAGTCAGACGTTACAAAAGCGGGAGCGGTGAATGGGATCAATTAAAGAGCAGAAGCAGCAACACAATTAATAGCACCAGGTTCAAGAGGAGGAAGAAAGCGCTGATGACGAAAACAACAGCAACAGCTCTGCCTGCAGCAGGAATCTTTGCTGCGACCCAAGGAAGGCTGAATCCAAAGAGGGTGTTTCAGAACTTTCACTGTGCCATTAGTGCTGAAATGAAATAAGGCAAAGATGTCGGTAGCTGGTGGACTGAATAATAAAAAAATAGCTGGACACTTTCATCTTCCACACGTGTGTTTTAAATAAAGGTGAGAAAAGCAATCCTTTTATTTAAACAGGGGAAGCAAGAGACTATAACTATCTGTAGTTTGTATTTCAGACCCATTTCCCCGAGCTGAGATTTTTCTGGCTGTGAAATCCACTGCTCTCCAGCTTCCCTTTACAGCTATTACCATAAATGTTCTATCAAGTTCTTTATCTTCCTCCTCTGCCTCAGACCGAAGTTAAAGGGATGCTGCAATCGTACAGCGACTGCGGAACGCTGGAGTCAGGCACAGACGTGCAGGACTGACATTAAAATCCTGTCAGAACTGCAGCTTGGCACAAGTCTGTGGATGTAATAAACACCTGCGAGCGAGGGAGAAGGGGTGGCACGAGATTACAGCCTCCAGGATGAAAAAAAAGCGCAAATATTTGTCAAGTCCAGAGAGCTCACACCTTTGAGAGGAATTAGGTGCATCTGGTCGGACACTCGAGCTATGGAGGGCTTAAATTAACCTGCTGCACTGAAGGAAATTAAAGGGAGCTCTGAGCAGAACTGGGGGATTGGAGATCAAAGAGCCTTGGGAGTCTCCCCTTTCCACAGCATCTCCCATTTTTGCAGCCTTGTGCCCAGAGCCTGCAAATCTCAAAGCGGTCCTGTCATCCTCAGGAAGCCCCTGAATCACTCCTTTCCTCTGAGAGCAATTTCAATCAAATAAGGAAAACAAAGCTTCCTTCTTGACAAAAAAAGAGGGATCTCCCTGCTTTTGGAGGGCCTGGCTCTTGCTCAAGGGGCCAGACCTCAGGGCATGTTTGGCCTGAGAGCATCACTTCCACTTTGTGACAAGGGAGGGGCATCACCCACAGCCTTGGGAGAGAAAATCAGTCTCAAGATGGCCAGGCACAGATATTGGAAGGCTTCAGTAATTTTGGAAAGACCCTCGTTACCATCTCCCTTATCTGAAGGGAAGACAAGTCACCTCCAGCTCATTCCTGACCAATGTGCAATGTTGGGCCATCCTAAAGGAAGCGTGAGAGCAGAAATGCAACAACAGTGCTTTAAAAAACCCCACAAAAGCACATTTTCCCTCCTAAGGAGCAACACATCACAGCGCTGGCAAAACAGCATCCTGCTCCCTGGAACCTGAAGGATTGCTGGGAAGAAAAGAAGCCCCCTTTTGAAGGAAGCTCCTCGCATCCAGCAGGAATTCACCAGCTGCCACAAGGAGAGGACACATCCATTCCTCCACGATTCCCTCCCGTGCTGCCAGGACGGTGACAAGCAAAGCACACACCGTGCTTTAGAGGAGCTGCAACCTCAGAACACGAACTGGGAATGAGATCCTAATCTTCCTCCACACATCTTGCCTCGCAGCAGGTTTAGGTCAGGGGCAGGGATGATAGAAATTACTCCCCGAGTGAGCAGGGTTTGTTAATTTATCTCATCCCCCGTCACGGACGCATCTCTGCGCTCCCTCTCACTGGATGCAAACATGCCCTGTGGAAAGATCGAGCCTGACAAGTTGTTTGAACACATAAGGACAACAAACCAGGAGAGAGCTGCAAGTCTGGGATGCTGCAGGATGCCACCACATCCCAAGGCAAACGAACTTGGTGGCTCCTGCTGCACAGACCTACAGTGGAGATGTCCAGGGAATTCTCTAATTCTTCTGGCAGCACGTTTTCGCTGGGCAGCAGCAGCCCTGTGAGCCTTTCATGGTGTCACCCTGAATTGCTCCCAGCCGGGTGTACGATGCCGTGGGCGTCGCTGTTTCCCCCGGCCATCAACTGTGATGTGCAGCAGAGAGGTGAAAAGTAGTACAACAGGCAGAAATTACAGGGATTTATTGCAGGTAACTTGTTCATTTCAGGGAGTTTGTTCCCTCCCCACGAGGGAGAAAGGAGATGGATGCTCCTTTTGAAGACAAACCTCAGGGTAGAACGTCCTGGTTCAATTCCAGGTCACGTGTTGGGTCTGTCTGGGCCAGTTTGGGTGGGGCTCGGAGCAGCCTGGTCTAGTGGGAGGTTGGGACAGGATGGTGTTTAAGGCCCTTCCAAAAACCATTCTGTGATTTGATGCCTTTTCCTGGTCTTAAAATTAAGAGAGCTGCACACAGTTAAGAGGGAAAAGGGTTTTTACCTCAGTATTTATTTAAGATCCTTAGGTGTGATGAAATGCACATCGAAATGCACCCCGATGTCCCCACCGAAGAAAATGGCCACCCCAGATGTGATGAGTGTACAATTATAGGCCTTGCTAATTAGCACATCTATCAAAGATTCCCCAGTGAGGGACTCGGGTGAGACCCCCCACCCAAGGGACCCTCCTCCTGGATGGGCCTGTCTTTGTTTACAGAATGTGTTCTGGAGAGGCCCTTGGTTTCTTTGGGCTTTTAGAATGTTTGGTCTCTAAACTTAACGAAATACTGGGTCTAAGGGGAGTTATCGAACTTAAATAATTATAACTGTGTAAGCTAAAGGCACAAGGAATATATAAAGCTATATAAAAGAGTGTATAAAAGGGGTATAAAAGAAAAGCAAAAAAATCATCATGGCATCAATTCACGCTGTGACTGGTTTCCACCTACCCCTTTTGAAGCCAGGTGGATCATCAGACACCTCAACAACAGCTGCCAACTGCAGCACCCTGGACGTGGCAAATCCACCAGGACCATCCCAAGGAATGGTGACGTGGGAACAAACAGACACTTGGAGCACACTAAAAGAACACATCCCGGGTGAACAAGCTCCATCACAGTCAGGTAAACACAAATGTGCGACAAATCCTATTCTAGATCAAAATGAGATGCATAATAAATTCACCTGAATTACACACAGAGAGCTCCACCCTCATCTAACCATCAGCATTGTCTTCTCATTGCATTAAAAAATCCTCAATTAACAACATTTTGCTTTGAAATGGAGCCTGCAGGTCAGCAGGCACTTGGAAAATAATGAATCCACGGCTTAGTGAACCACTTCCTACTAAAATATTTACCTTGTGTTTCAAGATAGGCAAAGTAAGACAGAGAGGAAGAACTGACTCTCTTCAAAGAGATGCTCAGAGCCAGAAAGATGTCTCGTCTCTACTCCTGTACTTTAACCTTCCGTCTGTATAACCTGTGGATAACTTCAAGCTTCAAACCCACTCTGTGGTAATTGAGAAGAGGTTAGGAAACTCTCCACTGTCAGTCCACGAGACTTCAGTGACAAGCCCCAATATCAGTGTTTTGGAGGAAGGGGAAAAAAAAAAAACCAAGAGACTTTCACTATTAACATTTTCCAATTAAAGCTGAATAATTGCTGTATAGCAAATTGGCTGTTAATTGCATCATGCTAGGCAGGAAAAAGCTAAGGCTTTCCTGGTAATGTATGCCACGAGCAGCGGTGTCAGAAAGGAAAAGAAATAATGGAAGCAACACCAAGACTACTCTTAATCAAAGGCAAAATCAAACATTTTCCCATCGCAGAGAGCCAGAGCTGAAAAGCAAAGCTCTTAAAACACAAAGCTCTGTCTTTTGGAGGTGTCAGGTGGCGTAACTGCCATCCACAAACTTTTTTTTTTTTAAATTTTCAAGTTTAATCAAGCCCTTTTTCTAGTTCCTGGATAAATAAGTCAGAGCCCTTGTTGTGCTCATCAGAGGAGCCCCGGGTACACTGGATACTCCTCATCAGCCCGGCCCGTGGGTGGCACAGCCACGGCTGCATGAAGGGATGCCATCAACTGTGACAAATGAAGGGCCCGGGGACTTGAAAGGGGAAGCTCTCCCAGCTGCAGGAAGGGAAAGGTTTGGGCTCCAATCCCCAGGTGTGCCCAGGGCCCGGCACAGAGGCTCCTTTCACTCCTTGAACCGCGTGCTTTGAAGGGTTGGATTGCACAGGTAAGGAATCCACAGCACCCCTGGAGCGGCGCCCGCTCTGGGATCTGGGCTGGGCAGACACCGAGCCCGCCGACAGCCACGCTTGATGGGGCACCCGCTCTGCTGTTAATTGCAACAGGAACTTCATTAAGGCCCAGAAGGAATAAAAGCTCCGGGTGTGTTGCTCGCACGCTCTTCCTCCAGACCCTACAAGACAAAGCACGGCACTCTCGGCCCTACATGAAACAAGAAATTAACTGTTACAGGCATCTGCTGGAGCTTCTGGAGTGTGGATGTGCAAAGCAGAAATCCTCAAATCAGGAATTGCTCCCATGGTAGCTACACGTTAACATTTTGGTTTCTCCACTTGGCGTTTAAACCTTTACCAAACTTCAAATAAATTTGGAATTTACATTATTAAATAAATTTAATTACTTAAATTGAGATTAAAAGATTAAGAAAAAACAAAGGGGTACTGATTTGGGAAGCTTATTTATTTCCCTCCTTAAGTCTTCCTTCTAAAGTCCTTAAATACAGAATGCACTGGGCTTATGAAATTTGTAAGCCACACTACTTGAATCAAAGAGTTTATAAAATGTCACATTCTGCTCTTGCAGTATTATGTCTTTGCTCTGTGTTTACTTGAGAGTGTGTCTCTTGATTTATAATGTTCTCCGAAAACAAGATTTTATTTTCAAAGTCCATAAACTCCTACAGGATATTGTGCGAATCCAGCTCTTGGATTTAATTCCTTGCAATTACTGCAAACATTTCAGATTAAAGCAACCTTAAACTGCCAACATCCAAAATAAAAACCTTTAAAAATTAAACTCTTCTACATACAAATGAGAGTACAAGAATTCCACTTGTCCAGGGGTGTGATCACCTTCAATATTAAACCTTACATTAAAAGGTTTCGATGTTTTGATTCAAAATAATGGCTCTACTATAGAAACAGAGAAGGGAATGTATTTTGCAGACTTCTAAGAGCTGTACCTGTCAAATGTCTGAGCTACACAGAACCACGGTGGGTATTCAGCTTCCTCCCTCGAGAAGCCCTGACTTTTGGAAAGCGTCTCCTGGACAGGAGCTTGAAGAGCTGATGAACACAACATCCCCTCCCCTCACTGTTCTGTCAGGTTAAAGCCTAAACTCCAAGAATAAAAATAAAGTGCTTTGGCTTGAGGGTTTTCTTCCTCTGTTTTCTCCTGAGTGGGGATAACGGAGAAGGTGTCACAACCAAGCCCAGCTACAGGCAGAAAAAGCTCTGGTTTACTGAACACTGCCAGACAATCAAATCAGATTAATCAACATCAGTAACCAGGAAAAAAAAAAAATCACCTTTTCTCCCTATTACAAAGAACGTGCCGCTTGCATTTTTACTTCAGTGTAAATCCCAAGCCGAACTAAATGCAAAATATGTATTTCAGCATCCATAAGTAAATGCTGGGAAAACCCAGAGCTGTATGGTTCAGTCAAAAAGTTAATTTAGCCCCAGGAACAATTTACTGACAGACATTTGGCACTCCAGGCTGTGAGCAACATTAAGATGAGCATCAGGTTGCCAAATGTCAAACTACCTGAGGATGCAAACTCGTGTTTCTTGGAGCCAGGAGCAGGATTTAATTGCTGAACACAACAATTCTTTGTGTTTTAATCAGGGGGAGAGCGGAAAGAAGAAAAGCAGATGGAGAATTGCAAAAATATAGCTCAGGATTTAAACAGCAGCACCAGATAAATACAGAAGTAGCTGAAACTCAGCTGTGCAGAAATGCCCACGGACCCAAAGTCCTCCTTAAACCAACACCATGGCAGAGTTTAAACCTCAGAGGGTTCTCGGTGCCGCCACAGACACAAAGCAAAGAGCTGCCTTCAGATCTTTCATCCTTTTAACTCACATCTCTGCTGGGTACAAGCCCCAGTGGGACCAGCTGGCAACAGCTCCTCTCCAGCTTGGTGTTCGCTGAGCTGCCACCCACGGCCCGGATGGGCAGGAGAAAGGCCCAGATCCACAGGATAATTCAGGTTGGAAAAGCCCTCTGAGAGCCTTGGGTCCAG
Organism: Oriolus oriolus; assembly: GCA_013400235.1. Classification (NCBI taxonomy): domain Eukaryota; kingdom Metazoa; phylum Chordata; class Aves; order Passeriformes; family Corvidae; genus Oriolus; species Oriolus oriolus. The sequence goes on along the minus strand of VXBT01001627.1, from coordinate 180,485 downwards.
CCCCTAACCCACCACTCAAACACGCTCCTAAGTGCCACAGCCACGTATTTTTTAACACCTCCAGGGATGGCGACCCCAAAGTTTCCCATTAAGTTGAGATTCCTATGGTCTACAGAACAGAATGGGTGAGCACTGGGTCCTAGAGCTTCCAGAGGCTAACACATTCCTAAAAACCCCAGGCACAGAGCATCAGTGGGATTAATGCTCTGAAGCCCTTTTCAGAGCACTTATTTATCACCATTGCCCTCCAGGCCTTACCTCACTTTGGGGAACCACGGGTTGCAAAACCCCATCAGTCTGTGCCTGAATCAAATCAGTTTGAAATCTCAAGTCCTGCAGGATCAGCAAGTCCAAAAAAAATACCAGTTTCCTATTACATATTCATTGTTACATAGAATTTTTTAACATTTCTGCTTGACTGGGCTATTTCAGGTAAGAGCTTGTCACGAATGTCAAGTAAATTTAAATACTGGAGGTTTCTCAGCACACAACCTCACGCTGAAAGGGGATGGTTTTCCAGAAACTGCTAAAAAGTAGCACTTTATAACCCGAGTTTCCTCAAGGTATGCTGAGAAAGCAAAGGCAATAATAAGCTGTTGTTAGCAGAGTTTACCCTGCTGAACTGACATCGTTTCCCTCTGGAAATATTTTGCCAAAAGCAATCTGTGGATCACAAAAAGGTACAAAAAGTAGAAGAATGTTCCCTTTCCCTTCCTATGTAAGATAATGTAAACTATGTGCACACACGGTGAATTTTATTATATTAAGGAATAAGAACTACAGAAAACCCCAGAGTAGCTCTAAAGCAGCTAGGAAAAAATAGGAGAAAATAAATCTACATTTGCTTTTCAGTCACAATTTCCATATTTAAAAAGGAGGAAAAAGCTCTTCCAACCTAAACCATCTGTATGCACTGACCACAAATAATTCTGAAATTCTATAAATCTGTTTGAAATTATAGAATTGATCCCGGTCAAGAACTTGCCTATGGAATTCCAACAGCTCTAAACGACGTTTTCTGATTCCCTCTCTGATGTCAGATGCAAGTTGAACCATTTCCTTTTCCAAAGCAAAGCAGAAGGTTCCATCATTTAATCATTCCCAGCACTTAGGATCAGACAAGTAAGGCAAGTTGCAAGGTCTGCATTAATATCAACACTCCAGCGACCTCTCACACCCCATGGCACAGTGAGAACTCAATTTTACATTAATAAACCCTAACACCAAACTGTTAGAAACTCAGAAGACACCAGGTATTACAACTTCCATAAATTACAGCCGAGCTCAAATGGCCCGTACAAGCAATTGTACAGTGATAAAGCCTAAGTGGATGATATTTAAACAGATATTTGATTTACGGCAGAATTTTACATCATGCTGGAATTCAAATGACAATTTACAAGTGCAGAGACGAGAAATCCCTGTCCCATGCAAACTGCAGTTTGCAGTGCTCTGTCAGAAGAGCTGAATGCTGGATCCTTCACGCAGGAGTCCTTCCCTCTGATGGCCAAATGATAAAACAGGACATTTCAAAAGAGGATGAACCAAGCTGCTGCTTCATCCCCGGGTAGGAAATTACATCCTTGGTCTTCTCAGAGTGAAGTCTGACAAATGTCACTTTTGCAAGGTAGCTGCCTGCGCTTCCTGGCACCACAAAAACCTCTGATGGCAAATTTGAGGGTCTGTCTGTCAGGCTTTTCAGAGATGCACAGATTGTGAAGACTGGAGAACACACAGACCCATCTCCTTAGTGGCATCAGCACCACGAAAATCACAGAATTGGAAAGGCTGGAAAAGCCCTCCAAGGCCATCGAGTCCAGCCTGTGACTGTGACCCAGCCCAGAGCACTGAGTGCCACATCCAGGCCTTCCTTGAACACCTCCAGGGATGGGGACTCCAAACTTCCCAGGGCAGCCCCTGTCAAGGCCTGAGCACCCTTTCCATGAAAAAAATTCCTGCTGCTGTCCACCCTGAGCCTCCCCTGGCCCAGCCTGAGGCCGTTCCCTCTCCTCCTGTCCCTGTTCCCTGGGAGCAGAGCCCGACCCCCCCCCGGCTGCCCCCTCCTGTCAGGGAGTTGTGCAGAGCCACAAGGTCCCCCCTGAGCCTCCTTTTCTCCAGGCTGAGCCCCTTTCCCAGCTCCCTCAGCCGCTCCTGGGGCTCCAGCCCCTTCCCCAGCTCCGCTGTCCTTCTCTAGACTAATTATTAACCATCATTAAAAAACTGCATTTCGGACTCAAATTGGAGATGCCTCAGGAGAGTCCTCCCGGGCAGCTCTTCACTGAAGCCTCAGAACAGTCCTGGTAAGAAAATTAGCAGAAAAAGTGGCCTCAGGGTGTGCCAGGGGAGGTTCAGGCTGGTTATTAGGAAAACTTCCTCTCTGAAAGGGTGCCCAGGGAAGTGGTGGAGTCACCATCCCTGGAAGTGCTCAAAAACACACGTGGATGTGGCACTTAGGGACAGGGATTAGCGGTGGGCTTGGCAGTGCTGGGATAAAGGTCGGACTTGACGATATGAAAGGGCTTCTCCAATAGTAAAAATGTTGTGATTTTATGACAGTAAGAGCTGGATTTGCAGAGGAGGAATTGTGGGATGCACAATCTAGAACCGAACTTTAACACCCAAACAGGTCACAAATGGCTCCCCTGAGACCAGAAACCTTCCTGTTCCCCAGCAACGAGCACCTACAGATAATTCTGGGTGATAAAAAAAAAAAAGAAATACCCATCAAGGAAAAGATTTATCAGAGGAAAAAACATCGCAGGCTTCCAGTGAGACCCAGGAAAACCTCTTGGCCAATAGCTGGAGCAGCAGTAATTGTTCCAAATCTATCAATAAAGCTGAGCTGCTCCTTCATTGACTGCAAACACCAATTTCTTTCATGGGGGATTATAAGTTGATGTTCATGGTCTCTCTACCACCATTAGGGTGATAAACAGTTGAAACTACATCAGGAGCTGACACGCAGATCAATTCTGGGTCCATAAAGAATCTACACAAGAGGTTCCTGGACAGGGATTTACTGCCCCCAGTTTTTATTCTCTCTCGCTGCTAAAATTACTTCTGTCAAGCACTTACGAGAGTACGGAGGAGAAGGGGAAAGGGGGGAAAAAAAAAAGAAAAAGAGGAAAAAAGGCAAAAAGAATTAATTTTTCATGTGCTGCTGGAACAGCCTTTTGAAAATTCGGGAGTTTTTAAGGCAAATATGTTCCTGCATTGGAAATGATGCTGAACAGCAGGTGGGACTGAGCTAAATAGTGAGCCAGCAGCACGAGCTGCTCACTATCCAGCACGCAGCAATTTGAAACACCAAACTAAGCTGTCGAGATTTTCTCCCAGGGCAGTCGCCGGCTTCATGTTACCAGCGCCAAATTATATTAGACATTTAATTTTAAACCTCAGGTACTTAAATGTAAAACCTTACAACAGTAATAGTCATAAAGCAGTGGGGCATTCCATTTCAGAGAATGGATTTTTCTATTTTTCCCCTTTAATTTAACCAGCACCTCCTGTTTTGTGGCTCTGCCCACTACAAAGTAATTTATCTAATTAGGAGATGTTCACAGCTGCTTGAAAGACAGAAGCCCCAGGAAACCAAAGGTCTGGTTTGGAAGACTTTGAAAAGTTCTCTGGAGCCACACAAAGTATTAATTTAATGTGAAAAAAAAGGTGCAGAGAAAAATTGAATCCCAATATGTTATTTTGTCTACAATAAAACCATGTGACAATAAGCAGGCATATTCTCCAGTACATTGGCATTTGAATTCCAAAAGATGCTTAGCTTCTTGCCATACCTGCTGCTTTCACAGTATTAGCTTTTTATGACTAAAATTCAAAAATCTTTTAATGGAGAAAAAACCCCCTGAAATTAAAAAGGGTTTTTCATGCGTCAACTTGCCAACATAAAGGACACACCTCTGAGCTGGCCCAAAGATGATACACTCAGAGCAATCAATTATTCTTGAGGTTTTGCAGGAGTTTTAGTGCAATACTTCTGAGTCTGCTGACCCTTAGTTGCCTAAAACTCGCTGTTAATCCAATTTTCCCTCCATATTTATAAAAAACCAAACTTAAAAAATTTTTTTTTTAATATTAGAACCTCTGCAAGAAATTATTCGAGGTAGGCTTATTCACAAGAACCCACCAGCCACCTGCAATTTCAAAATAAATATTTCCCAGGTAATTGTGGCTGTCGTCTCTTTTGAGGCAGAACTAATCCCACATGAATGTCAAGTCAGAAAAGGTACTGCACATATGGGGGAGCGCAGAGCTGGGGTGGGACAAAAGGCTCCCTTCACCAGGAACTGCAAACCAGCTCAGCAGCAGGAGCAAAAGCCAAGTCCAGCAAATACAGCACTGTGAAGTCAAGGGGATGGCAAAAGGCAGGAGTTTAGGTGCTATTGCTACTTTTTAAAGATTCTATTTCCAGGCCACTTGGAGGAATTCACTGAATTTTGAAGGCTTTTCTGCCCTGCAGCCTCATTTGGGACATCTGGCACAGGGATGGCACCTGCTCACCCGCCTGCAGGTGTGTCAAGGTGCACAGGACTGCAGCCTGCACCTCTTGCTTTCCTCCTGGAGCCAGCACTCAACATTCTCCATCTTGCCTTAGGAAAGCTACAACAGGATAAAAGGCACAAGAAAGCCCAAACTTTGGTCTAACCTTTTAGAAGGGAGGTAGAGTTGGGGTGGATTAAAAGGAAAAGCAGCTCTGGAAAAAAGAGGCAGAAAATAGATGGTTTTAAGTGGGAAACCAGCTCAGCATCCATGCAGGGCAATGCTGCCTCCCCTAAAAGCTTAACCAGGAGTGGGTGTGATGCCTGAAGAGGCCACCTGAAAACAGAGACTAGACAGGAATGAGGGAATAAAGGTAGGGATTTATTTGAAGGGCCTTCGGAGGTACATCCTGGGGAGTCCAGAGGCTACTGCCCAAAATGGACCCCAAGATAGACCCCAGGATACGAGTTCTTCACACTTTTAAAAGTTTGGTCCATCTGCATATCAGGGTTAATTCTCCAAATAAAACTTCAGTTAATGATGTGATTTCCCCAAGCTCACCCTGCTCTTAGGATGCTGGGTTACACATTTTGGGCCTAGGACAGTCTGGGTGTCCTTGCAGAGCAGGCCTGGAGAGGCTTTGTTATGTCTACCCAGCATGAAGGAACAGAAGCCAGCAGGCTACAGGACACTCAGAGTTACACACTAAGCAACTCAGGATTTGAAAAATATGAAAGTTAAAACCCGAGGCATCTGGTGAGCTGGGTGGGCACAGAAGAGAACAGGGCTGAAGCTTTCATTTCACTGTGCTGCTTCGCAACATCCCTGCCTGCCTGCAAGGCTCAGTCACAGAGCTCTTAGTCAAAATCTGGACCATTTTAATGCCAACACCACCCTCCTGAAGGTGCTGCCCCAATGATCACAGCTCCAGAAATGCCTGTGCTTTGTTACCATGAGTTTGATAGTTAATGTCACTCAGAAACAAGGTGATCATGATTTTAAACCCTCTGTTCTCCTAAGGTGGCACTGAAAACCTGTCCAGAGCTGCTGGAAAACCCAGAGACGCTCTCAGGGCTACAATCAGATTCAGACTTTACACAGACACAGAGATACATATGGGACACGTGAAATAGTTCCCATATCCCCCTAACTGTCCCCATTTTAGGGGCAGCCATCAGAAACAGCATTCCTCCCCTTTCTCCTGACCTATTCACCCTGGTCTGAGTAGCAAATATCACATCTACCCTTTAAAAACAATTATTGCTACAATCTAATATTTCCAAAACACCGCCAGGAACAGTGTCTGCTCCTTTTAATGCTGTTAGGCGCTCCACAGAGGAAACACTAAGACCATGGCAGGAGTGTGCAGGCATTAGACCAAGAGCACAGCAGAGAAAGGACATGCTGACGAGAAGATCTGGAGGGTCACTGACTGCTAATACCCATCCCACAGGGCAAGGAATCTGAGTATCAAGCAAACAACCTACATTATGTGGCTGCCCCTGGATCCCTGGGAGTGCTCAAGGCCAGGGTGGACAGGGCTTGGAGCAACCTGGGATAGTGGAAGGTGTCCCTGCCCATGGCAGGGCTTAAAGATCACTCTCAACCCAAACCACTCTGGGATTCTCTGATTATGTACCTGAAATTAAAATTAGGCAGTAATGTAACTATGTTAGCTCTTCAGGTTGAAAAAAGAATCACAATTCTTTCAGCTTGCTCCAAGCCCCAATGTCCAATCTGGCCTTGGACACTGCCAAGGATCCAGGGGCAGCCACAGCTGTGCCAGGGCCTGTCCACCCTCCCAGGGAAGGATTTCTTCCCAATATCCCATCTAAACCTCCTCTTTTTCAGTTTAAAGCCATTCCCCCTTCTCCTGCCACTCCATGCCCTCGTAAAAAAAAGTATTCTATCGATCCATTCCCTTTTACCTAACCCCAATCTTTCCCTCAGCTGCCGCACGTTCGGCACCCGACAGCGCAACGGGGCGGCACCGTTTCATTTTCATTTCCTTTCGAAAACGAGCAAGAGCACCGAACTCCCGCTTCACCCCGCAGCACGTGACCCCCCCCAGGTCCAGGTTTCTTACCACTGCTAATGCCAGAGTTGGCAATGACTGTGGCCTCGCTCCACTGATCTGCACTGGAGACCGAGTAGGAGCGCTGGTGCATACCGTCCGGGCGGCTGTTGAAGGACACCAGACTGATCCCACTGGCCATCTGAGACACAGATGTGCTAGTAGTCACGTTCCCTAGGCACAAACGGAAAACAAATCGTGTCAATAGAGAGGACAAAAAGGGATTTCGCATCGGGATGGATGGGGGGTGTCTTAACAAGGGCAAGAACAGGGGTTACTTCACCCACACAGCGACCCTCCCTGAAGCGCTGGAGCTGACGGTCCTGAGACCAGAGCTTCCAGCAGCTCAGATTCAGCTAAGAGGACAAAAAAGCCAAAATCTTCACGGTGTCACCTCGTTCTATTCATTCTCCTTCTGGGCAACACAACCTCCCACCGCCCTGCCACCAGGCACACACTCTCTGTAGCTTCTCTGCTTGTTAGACTGCGCACAGAAAATCAATTTATTCCTGAAAGCCGCTGTTTGTACAACTGAGATGAGACAACTGAGCCAACTCCAGGAGTTTTAAACAATCCATCTCCAAATAATACCTGCCACAGGTATGTCCCCCAAGAACACGGTGATGGGGAGCAAATGACTGCCAGCACTGAGAGACCAAGGAAAAAAACTTACTCGGACATTTAATCTTAAAACAACATCGTGACACAAAGCACACACTGGACTCACTGCAAGGAGCATTCCTGGGTCTCGGCCCAGGAATGTGACACAAAAGGGGACACACAAAGAACAGCCTTTACCCAGTAAACACTTCTGTATTTTCATGATCACTGAGGCCTAGGACATTAAAATGCTGGGAAGCTGTGTGCGAGGGGGAGTGACAGGGACAGGTTTCTCACCATAAAACACGAGAAGTGGGATCTGGTTGAATTCATTTTAGAGTAGAAACAATTAAAACCTTTGCAGAAACTCAGGTTTCTGATGGTCTTACTTACAAGTTGCTATGGGCCAAAATCTGCGCCACAGTTTTGGGTTCTGAGCACACTTTACTCCTTTCCTAGCATGGGTCTTGCATTACCATAAAGCCACAAAGAATTTACAGTGCCAGTTTCATTGCTCATGGCAGGCTCTCTAAAGGTGCCCCACAGGTCCTCTATGGACTGAAGAATACTCTTAAAAAACACATGCAAAGGGAAAGGAGCAGAGCAATATCATAACGTACCCTCACACTTTGCATTTCCATTGCACCTTCTACTGATGAGTTCAGAAAAATTAATGAATTAATTTTCAATGCTCCTGTGAGGTTGTTAATTATCTGCTATCATTTCCCCCATTTTTCAGAGGTTAAATGACCCAGGGCCACAAAGGAAGATTGTGGCAGACTTGAAAATAAAACCCAGATCTCCTGACTCCCAGTTCTATCATTATGTCTTTTCCCAGAGCAGCCTTTGGGAAGACAGCAGAGCTTAGTGAACTACTTTGTGTTTATTAGAGTTGGCATAATTGTCCCTTTCCCTCCTCCTCTTTCCCAAGACAAAATCTCCTCTTTAGTCCTTAACACAGATCCATCACAGTATCTGTGCCTTCAATGCACTTACTCAGCCCTCAAGAACTTCTGCACGGCAATCCCTGCTTTGCAGACATGAAACACAGACAGAAAAACCCATTTGTTTAATTCTGCAAAGTCTAAGGTGGGTTTTAGAACCATGTTGGGACCTCCCAAGGCATGAGACTACAGAGCAGAGGACTAAATTAAAATTCAGTATTTTAAAACCACAACAGCAAATGAAAGCATGAGCTGATGGAAGTTGTACTTTGTGCTGTCTTAAAGGAAGTTATCTCCTTCCAAACCAGCTTCTGTGATGCTGCTGATGCTCACTCTGAAATCACCTTTTCCTCTGGTTTTCACCACCCAGAAAAACTATGAAGAGTAATAAATTGTTCTGGTGATCCACCAAATTAAAGGGAGTGGCTGATGTGAATGACAAGAGTTTGAGACCGAGTGGGTTCCAGAAACTCGACATTTAGGCCAACACAGACACAACACAAGCAGTGATATTTTTATGCTGACATCTTCCACCTAGTCCACGAGCTTTTGAACACAAATGTCCAGTCACCTTCTAATCATGATGCAAAACCAAAACCTTGAAAAGAGAATACCAACATTTCCATGTCATCATGTCAGCACTAAAAGCTTCACTCTCACTTAAAAGCCACCTGAGGAAACTCCAACCCCACGTTGTGACGTGAACCTGTTGAGAAGTGACTTATTCTGGGAACCAAAGAGGAATTTTTCGTGCACTGCACCTCTCTCAAAGGCATGGGCTGCTAGCACAGAACAGGTGCCAAGTGCATCCATGGGACGTTTTACTGCTCAGCGATGAACCCAGCCCAGCTCCCTCTCTCCTACTGCCATAGCCTGGCAACCCTTATGGTAATGTTTCTTCAGGATTAAATCCCACCCTGGATTAAATCCCAGGTGCTGCAAGGTGTGTATTTTCATGACATATCAGACCATCAAGCCAGAATCCACGAGCAGACATCAAAAGGGCCAGACTACAGAAAATAGCGTGTCTTTTCCCGTCCCCCTCCTCGATGTGTTCAGCTCTAGCACGAACTTGTCACCTAGGACCTTATTTAAAAACCATCATTTCCCAATCCATCGCTGATTTTTCCACTTCCCAGTCAAACTGCAGGACGTGCATCCCACACTAGGCACCAATGCTGCGCAGCACGTGAAAGGCCTGCTGCTCTTGCACGCTGCGTGTGCCACACAGAGCTTCTCCAACACAGTCCCATCTACAAGGGGCAAACCCCAATCCACACCTGGCAAAAGCCCTTTAATTTTCCTCATGGATAAAGCCTCGACAGCAGAAACTAGCTCAGTCTCTCAGCAGACAAGCAGGAGACAGTGAGAAAGAGGAGGCCAGCCCCTACCCGTGGCAGGGGGGTTGGACCGGAGGAGATTTAAGGGTCCTTCCAACCCAAACCATTCCGTGGTTCTCTGATCTGTGAAAAGCAGAGTCTGTGTGTTGGGTTAGGCACACGAAGCCTTCACACCCCGCACCTTTTGTCCCCCACCCACAGACAGACACCCATCTCCACACGAGCCCCGAGCTCCTGGCCTGCTACCTGGCCCACGCTGGAGCCGTGAAGGAGTTGCCTCCTCACACGCATCCTACATGCATCAGCTGGTTGCTCAAGTTGATTAGCAGGGGGCAGTTAAATTACTATGCTAATCCATGGATTCTCAGCACTGTTTCCTTGATATGGATATGTGTATATGCTTACTGGGAAGCCTTGATTAGTTCAAGCTTCAATGTGTCAAAGGCTCCAGATTCTTCCCAAAGAATAATTTTAGCCGTACTCACATCCCTAAAGTGTGGGAGCTGATTTGAAAAGGTACTTACCTCTACCATATGCTATTTTTCTTTAAACAATTTGCATTTCAAAGGGAATATGGCATTTATATTTGAATGAATATCAGTATGTTGCCAGAACTTGTCTCAAATGAGCAAAAAAAAAAGATGCTGGTCTCCTATTGAACAAAAATGTTTTCATCTACCAAAGGAGCATCAAAGGAAGAGTTCCTCTTTCTAGCTCTAGACAGCTTTATTAAAACTATCTTTTCTGATGTTATAAAACACCCCGTTACGACCGCGCTTACAAAACGTTCAAACAATTAAGCCCCACAAAACCCATCCAAATTAAGATTCAAGGTAATTTCCAGGTTCGGCCACTGCTCAGCAGAAGACCCCTAAGAAAAGTGAGCGTGCTCACACAAAATCCCATTTATATCCCCATTTATTCAGTATAAATTGCCGCAAAGAGCAGGTGGAGACAAGAGGAATTAAGCTGAGCAGTGCCTGTGTGTGGAGAAGCTGAGGGAAACACACACTGGGGGCAGAACGAGAACAAGGGAGTCACTCTGGCTCTCCCCACACAGCCCTTCTGGATTTCCAAAACAACAGAGCAGAAATGCAACACTCAGAAATGATCTGAAAATAACCAGGATTCATACAAACATGGCACAGGACAAGACGTGAACAGTGTGTGTCTAGTAGGTAAAAGCCAAAAGGTGAAGGGTCTATTGTAAAAATGGTAATAAAATATGCAATTAAGGTTCATATAAATGCTGCCTCACATATATGCAATGGCTTGTCCAACAAAAAAGGAACCACTCATGGTTTTGGTCATGTTTGCTCCTGTAATGGAACGGTGCGAGGGACAACACGTCAGCAATCCCGGTTTTGCTGGTTTTTAACTTAATAATCCAGTGAATCATCACAGGTTAGTGTAACAGACACATCATTTCGAGCCTTCACCAACTACACCACCCACTAATTACAAATGCAGAACGAATATAATTCACAAGCAGACCCTGAGAAGTGAGACACAAGTGACATGAACGATACAGGGCATACACAGTTTCCATTCCCCGCTGCAGACACATCAGTGATTTCCCCCAAAACAAATCAGCTACCACAAGTTACATTCACAAGTGCAACTAATATACTCCTGGATTTATGAGACGAGCAGCCAGTGCAGGAGTTGTGAAGCAGAACTGTATTTTTCCACGAAGCTGCAGTGTATGAGACTTGCAGAGGGGCTGCACAGAAAGACTGAATCAGATAAACTGCAGCCCTACTGCTCTGCTTTCACCACGTTTTATTTGTGCCAAGCTCCTCATGCTCATGACAAGTTTCTCTTCCAAAAAAAAAAAAAAAAGAAAAAGGAAAAGAGAAAGAAATAAACCTCTTAAGGCCAGAGGGCTGCGCTCACCAGCTGTTAGAACTAATGAAAAATACATTAGAGTTGTGGGTCAGGAAATCCTGACTCTTGATATCAGAGGGTTAATTGTTTCAAATCATGTTGGGTCAATTTGTGTTGCAGGAATTCTGCCTATTCTTGAAATGCCCTCTAATTCAGCACCGGGCACTGTCAAGTAGGTTAGACTGGCTGCTGGATGCCCGTTCCAAACCCACACCCGGCACTGCTCCCTCGAGTCTCTTCAGGCATCAGAGTGGAGAGGGAAAGGGAGATGTCCCATTGCTGGCTGCAAAAGGATGGCAAGCATTCCCATCCCATCCTCAGCTCTGCATCACGCTCAGGAATTAATTCCCAGAGTTGTGCAGAAACCTTTCCAGTGGACAAACCTTCCCTGAGAAGTGTCTGACCATCCCAGCCGCACCTATAGGTGCCTCTCCTGCACCTATAGATAGGAACCTTGGCACCAGCAACATTTGGGGTTGGCTCTTCTGGCTTCCATTAGCTTGCTGCCTCAGCATCCATCTTTTCCAGGTGCATCCTCCTTTCTGTGCCCGCTCTGGAGATCGTGTGCCGCGCTGAAATCCAGGAAAACAGCTACTTACAGCTCCCTGCCTCTCCCACTGAGGAGTCAGCCTGCACTGGGAAGGGGGCGACTGCCCAGGTGTCTGGCCGTGTTCTGAGGAGACTGGGGGGCCTGGAGAGCTCTAATTTCCATAGCCAGGTTCTTGAGCGGGGTAGAATTCCCTCAAGTATTGCCATGGATTCTGTTCCATCCCGACAGCAGCGTGCAAGCAGCACATGGTCTCTGCCCTGGGCTTATCAGGCACCCAAAATCACTTGAGGTTACTCATACACAAAACAAGAAGGAGTGAGAGGGAGGGCTAGAAACAGATGATCCTTCAGGTCCCTTCCAACCCAAACCATTGTGACTCTGTGACAAAAACATTTCCAAACCACACTGGTTCCAGTGCTGGAACTCTCCCTCAACACGCCAACCATAATTTTCAACACTGCAGCAGCAAACTTGCTGGTGAGTTTTACTCAGTTTTAAGATTGTTTTTTTCCAGAAGCATTTACTTACTGAACAAAATTCCTGAGGACAAGCAGCTGTTCCTAGAGGAAGCCCTTCCATCTCCATCCCCACCGAACCGGGCTCGATTAGTGGCGCGCAAACCGAGCGGGGTCAGTACTAATGAACAAACAAGGCAGTGCCAAGAAATATCCTGGCAGTGAAGGACGTGGTGCTGGGAGTATAACGAGGAAAGCTATTATTCTCAGAGCATGCCAAAGCAACACAGCAAGTGTGGAGGAAAATTAAGTCATCAGAGGAGACATCTCTTCTAAAAGAAAGTTAAACCCAAGATCTTCACCGCGGGCTTCTGCTCGAGATCCCCGACTATTTATTCTGCTGGGATCAAAGTCTGCTTTCCTTTCCTGGCAGGCATATTATTATTTTTTCTGTAGTTTTAACCAATAACAGTAATAAATAAGATATGCTTGGCTTTCTGGGCAAATCCTGATTGAGGTTATCTGCTTGTTCAGGGACTGCAGATTTGAGACGTGGAGGTGAGCGTTTTGCACTGGCAAAAACTCTGCTTTGTGTTGCTCTTATTTGGTTGTGAATCCCAATAGGAACCATGGATTTAACTCTGCACAAAATAACAGCAGAGATCCAAATCATTCCGAGGTGGGTACAGGGGACCATGTGCAGGGCCCTGAGGCAAAGGATGTGAAATGCTTCTTAATCTCTTTGACTGTCGGTGGAAATTGTTCATAATGGAATTGGAGAGGGGTGCTGGGTCCCACCTGGATCAACACCGCTGAGATGAACCGGGCTAACTCTGGGAGCTTCCCACGAGCTCCAACCCTCCCCAAACCCTGCGAGCTGCAGCCAGAGCCTCCTCGGGGTGGGGAGGGACCACTGCTGGCATTCACCGCCTCTTCAGGAAACGGAACAAAGAAACTTTATTTTTGCAAAAGAGACAATAGATACCAATGCGAGATGACTCTTTTTTTTT
>VXBT01001627.1:136799-167101 GCA_013400235.1 Oriolus oriolus | reverse complement strand
TTTAATAGCTATTTCCACTGTAACAGCAGCTAAGTGAATGCATGTCTGCAGTGTGAGCAGTTTTGATAAACAGCCTCTGCGGGCCACACAACGGGGATAATGTATCCTTAAGTACTGCCAATGAGCTGCCATTCTGCACAGCCAATTACTTCTGTGCGTCTGTCACTCAAAGGAAAAATGACTGAGCCCATTAGATCAAACCTTTGTCACTGTTCCTAATGCACTCTTAGGCCTCATTAATCTGAGGGAGCAGCAACACAGCCGCCGGTGCCTCATTGCCTCCCCCACAACAGGCCCACGTGAATCTTCTCATCTCTCCCCCAAGTGCACCACGTTAATCAAGCTCTCCTTATTACCCCGGTCCCTGTCACGGCGGAGAGCGCTCTCTCTCTTAAATGCTCTCATTATGGTCCATCTTTAGAGCTGGCTGAGTGGAAAAAAAAAAAAAATTAAAAAAAAAAAAATAGAGGGGGGGAACAAAAAAAAAAAACCACCCGAGCCAGAGAGAAAGAGAAGAGGAAAAAGCAAGTCCGATCACATTAATATTCATGACAATAATTAGTATTCTAGGTCACTGAATATTCATGCTATTAGTTTGGTTTTTTATGGGTTTGCTGGATGTCCTGATTGCTGGAGTGTGGAGGAAAACAGCATGGTTGGGACTTTATATGTCAACGGCAGTTCAATACTCCAAACACATTTGTGAATTTTTTTTTTTTCTCCCCCGTTCAGTAAATCAGCTTCAACCCTCGCGATGGCTTTAATATCTTAAAATCACTGGGGGGAAAAGCACGAACAATCCTGCAAAGGTCTGAACATCCAACCAGTTTGTGCTGCACCGTGTGACCGTCAAGACGCTGGGATCGCATCGGGCAGACAAGGCAGATGTGGGATTTTATCCAGGATACGGCGCCACGGAGGCATGAAAATCATCCAGACGGAAACAGGCACCGACTGTGGGCTCCAGTCACCTGCCTGAAGCTCCATGACACGTTCCTGCCCTTTATCCACCTCATCATCATTAGGGATTTGCCCACCTCAAGAAACTTGTTCTTCCTTTTTTTCCCTGAAGAGAAAAATCTCAGCAAACTCGTTTTTCTCAATATTTAACACATGCAGTTATTTTATCTGATACTTATTTCATTAGGTTAATACGTGCTCTGCTCCTTTTTCCCCATTGGTAAGGAATATAGGGTACTAACAGTGAAAGTTTGTATTTCTCTAGTTCTGGAAAGGGCAAATCCTAGTCCAAAGGAACTGGAGAAAATGACCTTGAGGGATCCCCCTCTAGTGGGATGAAAGGGAAATCTCAGATGCGCTTGAAATCGGGCTTTTTTCCTTTGAAACGAGCAAACTGCCAACTTCTCCCTCCCGCCGCTGCAGCTGTATATCACTGAGCCAACAGCAAAGCCACCCAAATGGAAAATTGACTCGGGTGAGTAATGACAAAAGTAAGTCACGAACTTGCATCTGTGATCTGTGGCAAACACATAAAACCCATGCTCAAGTTGAAGCGCAGAAAACGTTCGGCGCGAAGTCACCTCACGTCGTCGCCCGACTGCAGGATTAGCAACAAATAACTCCCAACAACCAAGCTCTGGCCTTGTGGGAGCCACACCAGATCAACCTCAGTCACCTCCAAGCAGGGAATTCAGAGAAGATTCCAGAATTTAGGACTCAGTTCAGCATTTATTTTGCAAAGGCATCCAAGGTCCACGGGCTTTGGAAAAACTGCCCACGCTTGTGAGCTGTTGGCTTGATCAACACTTTTACTCATCACCAGCCTGATTGTAACATCTGAATCCTCACACTGACCTCCAATTAAAAAAGATTATTGCATGATCTACAAAAACCACCGAAGACTTGATAGACGATCACAATTAGTAACAGACAGGAACCTCACACTGATAAGAACGTGGAGCTGCCGTTCCTGCAGCATCTGAAATGTCACAAGCAGTTAGCAGATAACAACCTTCAGCACACTTAACGATGGCCCTGGAACTAACACATTTTGGGATACTTCACATACTGTACAGTCACCATCTTAAGGAAATTTAATAGCACCAAATTATTTAAATGAAGTGTTAATCAGGAAACAATTTATCTCTACACCATAAGCTATTTTTAGACGTGAACTTTCTACATCAGTGGCTCTTGCTACAGCTCAGGCTTTGGGTTGTTTGGAGAGGAGAAGAAATAAATGGCTCCTGGGAGAGATTTCAGGAGTAAGTTCACCTTCAGGTCAAGCAGCTCAAACCCAACCCAGCTCGGGAGTGAATGAAACCTGGTCCCACTCCTGGCTCCAAAGTCAGGCTGAGCCAGCCCCTAAAGGCCAGGGAGACTGGCCAGCGGGATGGACAGGACTCTGTGGGATGGACAGGACTCTGGCCCTGCTCCCAGCTATTAGAGAAAGCTGGAACTGAGCAAGCCCAAGAATTACCCTTTTCTGAAGGACTTCCAGCTGAGCTGCCATCAACAGAATGACGCTCAGTGCCATGTAAATTTAATTTGAATTTCAGTTACTTAAGCATCATTGGTCAACTTGGATTGAAGATACCACAGAAGTGACATAATTTCAGATTAAAGGGAATAAACATCCATTTCCCTCAGCTCAGAGATTCCTACCGAGTTAGCTTACAAGCGTGAGCACCTTCCCTCAAGCCACTGTTAACAACCTGTTATCTAAAGTCTCTCTATAACATAAATAACACAACTAAAACTATCCCACATCCCTCTGTATTTTCTGGGAGAAGCTGCCACACAGAATCCCAGTTTTTACACGACAAACCCCAGACTGCACCTCCAAGAATCCAAGAAGAGACCAGTTTTCAAATCAAAGTCAACCTTTTTCCAGGCAAGGCGCCTGGCTTTGCAACAGCAGGAGCAGCCCAACCTTCTACTCCTTTCTCTGCTTTCTGACAGAGCACAGAAAAGATTCCTTTTTCCTACTGCTGTTTCACTTCCAGCTTGCTCACTCTCCCACCATGACAGCGACAATGTCCACCTACCAGGACTATGACTTGATGTCAAGGGAAAAGAATTTTTCCCAAACCTTGTGCCAGTGGAAACCCAGCAGGAAAGAGTCATCCCGAGGTTTTTTAATTCATATATTCTCATAAAGGTCTTTTTTTTTTTTTTTTTTCATCTCTGAAATGGAGACTCTCAAGGGCTGGAACTTGGCTTTTGTTGTTAAGATGATTTTTTTCCAGAGGTACCTACTTCCACAAGTCTGGGATGTAAGCACATTTATGGCTCAGGAGAGCTGTCATGGAGAGATGGTTATTATATGTCTGTTTGTCCAAGTCTTCAAAACCAGAAAAGCAATCTTGTTCAGCTCAGAAGTGCCCCAGAGCATGACAAAATTCCATGTGATAGGAATGACACACTCCCAAACTCCTCCTTCTGCGTGTGACGCCAACGTCAGTCCAACCCAACAGAAAACCCTGCGCCTGCTGCTGGAACTTGCAGTGCCAAATAACTGAGTCTGCCCCTCCTGAATTCACAATATTGCCCTCACCAGCCTCATTCCTTCTGTTCTGCTCCCAGCACGTCATGGGAAGCCCCATGGGAAAGATCCTCCCCACGTGGGAGGAAATGAAAGGTGTCTGATCAATCGCTGAGGTCCAGAAAGGCTTCAGAGAGGGAAGGGGATGAGAAGGGAAGGAGCTCGAGCTGCTCTGCTGCCTCACAGACCATGGTGGGATCAGAAGAGTGGCTGATTCACAAGAAATTACACTCAGAGAGAACTATTTGGTGAAAAATGAACTTAAAACATCCGTTATAGGCAATCAAACAGGCATTTAATCCTTAGATTTCTTGGCAAAGTTGGCACTGAAATCCATCCTTTAAGGGGCAGCTTCCAAGCAGTGTTTAAGGTGTCAAATGAAGGCATCATCCCAGATAAGCAGCATTTGACTGTTTTGGGAAAGAGGTGATGTAAAACAGCAAAAATGTAGCGAATTTACAGACCTAAAAATCAAACTAGCAAGTGCTGATTCTTCCTGATTGGTCTGAACCTCTGCCACGTGGCAGATCCACACACAGAAACCTCCCAGTGACAAACCAGCGAGCGGCAAGTTCAGCCCTGGGATCAATTTTAAAGCATTCCACAGGCTCCAGACACTTCTCCCAGCACTAACAGGTGAGGGAAAGCCCTGAGACAGCAGCAGGGCCTGCAAGGGATCACGTGCAAGTGCTCTGAGCTGCGTGGCAGCTAACTGCAGATGTTCCAGATGTCCTCCTGGCACTCCAGAACTGAGCCCTGGCTACCTACAGGCCTCCCACCCATCGGGAGCTGTGACCACTACCCCTGACCACACCAGAGTTCAGATGAACAAGGCAGGCTCAGCTCGGGACAGTGCCTTTTTTTACAACCCTAATATTCCCCCAATATTTGTAATTCCCTCTCTGGAATGCGGCCCTCCAGCCTCACCTGAACACCAGAGCACTGGGAGTGACACATGGGCTGATGCAGAGCACAGCTGCTGGCAGTGATTTCCCAGATCCAGTCTGTCCTACTGGTTTTTTATTTCCATTTTCTGTCTTTTTCTTTCTTTTTTTTTCTTTCTTTCTTTCTTTCTCTTTCTCTCTCTCTCTTTATTTTTGTTTCTCTTTCTCTCTCTTTTTCTTTTTCTCTCTCTTTCTGTCTTTACTTTTCTTTCTCTCTCTTTCTCTCTTTCCTTCTTTATCATTCTTTACTGATCAGCAGCTCCTTTTTATGTTTGCTTTTAATCCAGTAGCAAGCAGCAGATGCTGACCAGACATCAACAACGGCAAAGCCTTTCAGCATTTCTAAGCAAGAGGATGAAGAAGCCAAGAGGGAGGGGAGAAGCTCCAACCATTCCCACAGAGTTATCTGAAATTCACTATCTAAATTTTCCAGCATTTGGAATTTCTTAACATAATTAACTTCCTTCTGTGTGATCGAACCTCAGGCTGGCCAGGACACACACACAGTGCTCCCACCCCTGCCAGGGAGAGCTGCCTGCTAGAAACTGTCACGGAAGGTTTCCCCCTGACCTGGCAATCCAAAACATGTAAATTCCACGCCATAAACCTTTAAATTACTACGTATCTCTAAATATGTTTGCAGAAACTTGCTTCTCTGAAGCAATCAAGTAATTTTTGCCTGTGCTCAAATGTCTTAAAAGCCAAAATCTCTTTATTTGAACGTCTCACCCATGGTTTATCGACTCAGTCCAGCACTTTTCTTCCTTAAATTAGGAAGGATATTGAAAAGCAGAAGCACTCCCCACACCTAGCAGTCTAAATTAAATAGTAAAATGGAAAAAACAAAACCAATCATGAGTAACTTTCTCCTATGAACTCTTCAAGTGCCAAGTCACAACTTGAAAAAGGGTCTGATGAAACCTGAGGTGGCTTCAGACACCTCAGGTCCCAGGCTGACATCTCCAGGGGTGTCTGCTCAGTGGCACAGCTTTAAAAATCCATCTCAACCAGTACCATTTACAGCTGGAAGGAAAAAAACTTCTCTGTTTTCCCCTAATAAAGGGGAACATCACAAAAAACCAGGGAATTGCACCTTGGCTTGAAGGACTGGGGTTGGAATTCAATGATATTTAAGGCACCTTCCAAGCCAAACCAGCCTGATTCTATGAAGCATGAGACAGATAACTATTATCATGCAAGAGAAGACACCTGAATATCCAGGAATCCCAGGGCTGCTCATCCCAGTGGGTTCTGCACAGGGACAGGAGTGTGGGGATGGTTTTGCTGGAGGTGTCGACATTCACCATAAATGCAAAAGGCACTTGGCACTTTATGGATGTCGTCCCAAACATGCTGACAGAACTTCCACTAGGCCATTATGAGTTTTGTACAAGCTGTGCATTTTACAAGATAAATTGTCTCAAATGTTTTCCCTTAATGCAATTTTTTAAAATCCACTTAGCTGTATGGACAAGTACTTCAGCAAACAATAAACTTCTTTGTTTAGAGCTCAGGAGGAGCTATAAACCACTTCCATCAATAAATTAAAACAGCTTTCCACAGAAGAATCTTGCTGTTAGAAGAATGCATAATACTGAACTTTCTAAAAGCAGAAAGAAGGGCTGTGGATCTCACCAGGAAGCCATAAAAAGCCCTTGCAGATCACACAGCATTTGCTTTTCCTAAGTATTAGATAAGAGATTGTAAATTCCTCCCATATGTTAATTACTGTGAAATTACGTAGGGCTTTGGCAAGTACAAGGTAACAAGTACACAAAGACAGACATTGAAGGCTACTCAGAAACTCTAAATCTCTCCTGGGGTACAAAGCAGCAGCCAGGGCTTAAAAACTTCCACATCAGTGGGTTTGTAAATCCCAGAATGGTTCGGGTTGGCAGAAGTCCTAAAGTTCCACCCCCAGCCATGGGCAGGGACACCTTCCACTAGACCAGGTTGCTCTGAGCACCAACCAGCCCAGCCTGGGACACTTCCAATTATTAAGAGATACCTATCCCCATCCCAGCTGTTCATAATAATTCACTGGAAATGCAGGTTTTTCCCCCCCACAGCAAGGTCTTCTCTTACCTGAATTTGGCGAGATGTGTAAACTGCTCATGTCTTTGGAGAGGCCGTTGGTTTTGGGGCTGGAGATGGGGGCACAGGCTGACGTGGCTCGCGGTGGCCTCTTCCCGGGGACCTTCACAGTGGTTCTCAGCAAGTCGATCTCCTTCCCGTGAACGTTCTGCATGTAATCCTGGAAAGAGAGGAAAAAAACCCCAAAAACCAACATCAATCAGGGAGTTCTGTAATCAACACAATTAATAAACCTGGTTTCACAAGGTTTTGGCCCTACATCCTCTGCCAGCACCCACCATACGGTTTTCCCCTTCCTTCCATGTTCTTGATAATCCCTTCCACACTTCTCACAACAATTAACCCCAAAAGCCTGGAGCTTTCTCCTGGATCCTCCAGCTGGGTAAGAGGTGATTCCCAACACAGCCATGTGTGGGAATTCACCAGCTAAAGCTCCCAAAAAGAAGGAGAACACAAGGCTGAGTGTCCCTCCCGTGCATGTTTACTCGCGTCTCCTCTCTGCCAGTGTTTCATGCACTCATCTCTTTCTCCCTCAAATTTGGCTGGAATGGGTCAGCAGGCTCCAAAGTCACAAAAGGGCACCAGCAGGGAAGGTTTCAGCAATTCCAACTCTGTTTCCCTAGATTATGACCCTTCCTGCACCCATACAAAATATCATCAAAGGGGAAAAAATCATGTAAATTTCATCTGATAAGAGCAAACACGCTAAAAACTGGGACCCAGAAGTGGAAAAAGACATCTGTATTGCCCAGAGAAGCTGTGGCTGTTCCTGGATCCCTGGAAGTGTTCCAGGCCAGGCTGGACAGGGCTTGGAGCAACTTGGGATAGTGGAAGGTGTCCCTGCCCATGGCAAGGGATGGAATGACATGAGCTTTGAGATCCCTTCCAACCCAAACCACTCCAGGACTCTGTGGATCAAGGACCCCAAGAGAAAACCAGCAATTTGAAGTGGCTGGGAGAAGACCTGGGCTTGAGCTCTTGAGTTAAGCTGGAGACCAAGGGAATGGCATTCCTGAGCATCTTCTGTGTGGAGGCCAAAAGTCTGAATTCCTTTTCAGACAGAACTCGATCACCTCACAGAGACCTGGCTGATGCTGGGGGCATCTCCATGAGGAAAGGTGTAACTCCCCTATGTCCAGGTGATGAAGGCAAGACTTAGGGTGCCAGACTACCAGCACTAACTAGGCTGGTTCCCAACCTGCAGCACACAGACCTGGACACCACCACAACATCCATTTCACAAGAAAATTCCTGAATTTACCCAAAATTTGTATCACTGCTGCCCCAATCCAGGGAGCAATCAGCTCCCTCATCAAGATTCTTTCACCTTTGGCAGTTTTTACAATACAAATTATATATTCTGCTCAAAACCCATCGAAAATCTGGACCAGCAATAATTTCTTCATAGTTATTAGAAATCAGTGATAAAACCCTCAGACTAAGCCATCACAGCAGCTTATTTTTCCAAGCTGAGAATTATTAAGAGCGAAAGGTGGGGTCTGAACAATTTGTGGGGAGAGGACACAGAGCTCTGCTGCCAAGAGAAACAAAGGCAATCCACTCAGGAAAATTCCTTTACTAGGTGTTGGAGACGAACAAACATGTTTCGTCCATAAATTATCAACTTTGCAGAACTCTCTTGTTTGGGTGCCAGTTCTTCACAAATTTAAATACAATAAGCAGAAGATAATTGAGCATTTATTGCTCATGGGCTCTAAAGTCAGGTTTAATCAGAGAGCGACTAAACCTCAGCACACACTCTTTCCTAATAGTTTTATTTAACGTACAACCGCCTAAACTGGAGAAGGGGGTTTTGGACCCAAACTCTTCAGGTGAAGGGTGGGTGTGATCTCACAACTCGTGAGATGTGGCAAGGTGTTCTCAAAGCCCTTTCAACTGGGTGTAAACAAGGCTGAGGTGAGCCACAAAACCACTTGAGGAAGCGAGGGAGTGTTGGCAAACACAAAACCGACGCGCTGCAGCCGCCGCTAGAGCGAAGCGCCCGAACGACAACAGATGCCGGGTGGGTATTAATGTCAGCTTAAATATTTATGGGGATATATCAAATGTAAATAATAAGGGCCCTTTCATCGTGCGCAGGATGCACAGCGATAATCTGCGGGTCTCCCCGAGGAGCGGAGGGCAAGGACCACGTTCCCAGCCCCGTCAGATCCCCGCTCCGGGAATGAAAGTTCAAACTACAAAATGATGCCAGGGCTTCAGAAGCGCAATGGAGGGTTTGATCAGATTAGAACAGATGAGGGTCTTGCTGTCATCTGGAATATGCTGTGTTAAAGAGAAGACAGCAAGCTGGATTTTGATATGCAAATGGTACAGGGATAACTCCCCGAGATGTTAGTTGTAGAAAATGCTGATCCGAGAAAAAAGGGGAAAAAACCCTTTAACAAGGCATGAGGGTAATTCAAAGCCAAGTACTTTTAAACAGCACTTAACAAGTCCCTAGAGCCCACTCAACAGTGGGCCACCCCAGACGTGCCATCTTCTGCCCCTCAACAGCTTGAAAAAGTAGTAATTGCGAATCCATTTGCATTTTTCTTCTCAACTTGTCCGCGTTCATCATTCAGCAAGGCGGGGGGAAAAGAAAAATTAAAAAAATTGAAGCCAGCAGCAAAGCAGAGGGACCCCTCCCCAAACATGTGGCGCGGAGGAGACGCTCGCGCCCCGATCCCCCACACCCCGCACTCGCACCTCCGCCATCGCTTGTTTTTTACATTTCGCTCCTAATTATGTTGCATCTATTGCCATACACTTAATTAGCTGCATTAATGTGATTTCTTTTCACATAGTCAAGCAATTAAGAGCTATGATTGAGTTTCATTCAATTAGCCTCAACAAACATGCTAATTGATGTCCCAGATGCAAATGAGGTGCAGTGAGAGAAACCTGCCAGCAATTGAGAGTTGTGGCGGGGGGACCCGGGGCTTGCGGCTCGCTGGCAGCAGCACGGCTCAACACGGCTCCCCCTCCTCCCAGGGCAGGGGGACACCAGCCATCAGTGCCTGCGTTGTCCCAAAGAGCTCCCTACAGGAATCACGGGCGGGCGCTGAATCCAACGGGCGCCGTCTCCGGTTCTGGTGGGAGCCGGAGCGCGGCGGAACGTCCCGCTGATCCCGGGAACCGAGGGCCATCCGAGGTCTCCGTCCCGGCTCCGAGCTGCTGAGGCACCGCGCAGGTGATGGCCTGCGGTCGGCACTAACTGGCAGCTCCATCTTAGTCAGAGCGGGGCGATGCTGCCTCGGCGTCCATCGATCCGTAACCCCCCGGAATGCGCTCCCCGCGTCGATTCTCATCCCTTTTCGTCCCCGGGTTACCGCTCCGATGCGGCGCCGCCGAGGTGTTAATCTGACTACTCAAGGCCATCGACCATTATCTACAGGACTAAATAAACTGTTAAAATATCAGGGGAAAATCAAAAAAAGCTGCGCTGACTGGAGATGACACCAAATATTACTTGACAGCCCCACAAAATGAATTGCCTTGAGTAAGAAAGGAACGATGTGCCATGACACAGAATAATGTAAAGTAAAATTACTTTAGCTCTGCTCTTAATACAGCAGCTCTCTGTTTACAACAGCAGAAATTAATTTAACCAATTAACTGAGCAGAAGCCTTTCAGACATGCAAATTGAGCAAATGGGTATGATCATGTTTTCTAAGCAGGCCTACCAAAAAGAGACACTGCTTTTTTGGGGAGCCTCTTTGGATTTCGAATGCCAGCAGTTGTTAAATCTGTAATGATTTCTGATGGTACTCAGAGCTGGAGAAGACACTCCACCAAGGGCCATGAGCTGAACCAAGGCTATGTGGTGGTTCCAGCTCGATGCCTATTTCCAACCTGGCCTTGGACACTTCCAGGGATGGGGCAGCCACAGCTTCTCTGGGCTGGGGCCTCCCCACCCTCACAGGGAACAATTCCTTCCCAATATCCAACCTGAATCCACTCTCCTTCAGTCGGAAAGCCATTCCCTCTTGTCCTATGCATGGCTGCTCCCTAGAGCCATCCTTAAGTTAAAGCCATGGCTCAGATTAGTTATCAAAAAGACAGATATAAAATACATTATGGAATTTGAGGGTTCTCAAATAATACAAGAGATGGTGGATAGAGAGAAAACCCTTCACTGGGGTTGTAGTTTTACACTGGGTAAAGGGGTTTCCAAGCTCACACTGAAACCACTCGCTCTGGGACAAGCCATGTGTCACAGCATCAAAATGTAAAAAAATACCTGCTCCTTCCTAGAGGTCTCCCCGTGTTCCTTCCATCTCTCCCACTGCCACCCTTTTCCAACGCACCACATACAGAATGAGACACTGACTTTCCATGCCTATAATGGTACACAGGTATGAATATCACACTTTTTTCTTCCTTTTCCGCTATTCCAATCTCTCAGAAGCTTGTTTTTCCATCACTAGGAACAGGCCCAGCCTAAGAATCCTTTCCAGATCTGTGCCTGGTTTCCACTGAGCTTCTGATGAACCTCTTCCCTATCCCTGGAAGTGTCCAAGGCCAGGTTGGATGGGGCTGTGAACAACCTGGTCTAGTGGAAGATGTCTCTGCCGAAGGCAGGGAGGCGGAATGAGATGAGCTTCAAGGTCCCTTCCAACTCAAACTATTCTGTGATTCTACAAAAAACACTTTCATTTTGTGGCAGTTTCCCCCCACTGTTCAATCGGACATAACACTCCTGAGGCTTCACTTACTGAGCCTGAAATAGTGTTTCCTGATCTGAGGCATAATAAAAATTATTATGGAAAAGGAAGTTTATGGTTGCACCTCTGGATGACATTTTAAAGACCGCGTGCAGCGTATTTTTTGAAAGACAATTCCAATTTTGTGAGCTGACCTACTGGACCCACAAAACCTTTTGTTCACCCTCAGCAACAGCCAAATACTCTTCCCCCCAAACCAGAGCAGCCCAGGAAACTGGATGGAGCCCTGACTTTTGTGCCTCTCTGTGGCAGTCAGACATTTTTATTGCAAAACGCCGTCTGGAAAAGATGCAAAACAAAATTGCTAAACTGCAAAAAGAAGAAAAGGAATGGTGGGGTGGGGGGGAGGGAGAAGAAAAAAAACAAAAGGCCCTCTTCCCTTTGCTTATTGAGTTCAAAGGCATAACATGCAGCACCCTGCAGCAAATGGGAAGCTACACTAATTTTAAAGCCATAAAACGCTATAAAGTGCCCTGCGGGGCAGGACTACACTGGAGCTAGTTGCACCTAAATAAGCCATGGTTCATTTACTTCGCAGCTTAGCCTAATGTAATCATCAGCAGATTCCTAGCCTAGAGTTGTAACAGGCATGGAGCCGCTGCCGCCGAGGCGACACTCCCAGCCATGGAGGGGCCGCCGCCACATCGCCGTTGATTAGAAAATTTTTCAGTTTTGACAAGCCCTTAATGAACATAAATCGCTCCTTGATTGGTTTCCGTGTGGGGCCACAGGCATACCTAAGAAGAAACAACACACACACAAAAAAAAAGTCTCCCCAACTCCTCGCCCTCCCTGCTTTTCCCAGGAAGGGCCTGAGCCGCGGCCGGACCGCCGGGATATGAGCCGCAGCGGAATAGATTCATCAAACGGTCCTGGGAAATTAGCTGTGCCCCCCTCTCGCATATAAACACGGCCATAATGTCATTCAGCTTCATAATACACAGTTAATCTTAAGGAAAGCCATGAAGTGTTATTTTCTGAGGAGAACAGAGGGATGGAGACGCGTTCTGGAAAACACTGATCACCCTAAAGCGCTCTGTCCTGACAAAAAGAAGGGCATCATGAATCTGTTTGCTTCCCATTGGGAATCAAGAACGTTACATTTCAGTAATAAAAAGCACTGGCTGTATTTCTACCGTGGTGTTAATCAGCTCCATCAGTGTTGCAGGGGCAGGGGACAAAGTCAGGGCAACACTTGGAACACGACAGCAACAAAATGTTGGTCTTTTTGGAAATGGATCACTTATTTGCATAACATTTTAAGAAAACTCTTCCCCTTGCACTTCACTTCTCATTCAGCCTTTGTAATGAGAGCTGCTGTAAAAGACAAACCAGAGTTTTACCATCCTGAGTAATTTATGAAGCATTTATACCCACAGCAGTTAGCTCGGCTGGACAGGAAGCTCTAATTTTATAAACCCCCCTGATTAATTAATAGCTTGGCTTTTGCCTTTTAAATTGCAACTCATTCTGATCCTAAGAATTTTCCTTGACTTTCTGAAAAGAGAGCAGACAGACAGGACACTGAAATGTGTGTTTGCTCCAGCCTGTACAGCTCTGCCAAAGCACAATTGTGTCTGCCACACTACTGAGTGCCAACTCCCTCAAGGGCACAAGGCCCTGGACAGATCCTTGTGGGTCCCTTCCCACTCAGGATGTTCTGTGATTCTACGATCTTCAGTTTCACGTTTTTCTCCCAAATTTATCTTCACTCCATTACATCTTTCGGATTAGGATAATAAAGACGTTTTCCAGGGAGCTCAAAAGCAACTGAGTGATCTGTACAGCTACAGCACTTTATAAAAATCAGAAATCACTATACTCATATTTAACTGTTCCTATCATTCATTTTTTCCTATCCTCACCAATGTTTTAGGCATGTTAATGCATGCAGTAGTAACTACAATAAAAGCTTACACAAGCTTCAGGTTTATCTTCATCAATACTCAAACTGTAGCTCTGCAGGATTTGTTTTGATCACTGCTCTCTCAGGAGGGAGAGCTACATCACATGTGAAAAGTAACACAGAATCCCAGAATAGTATGGGTTGAAAGGGACCTTAAAGCTCATTCTGTTCCACCCTCTGCCATGGGTAGGGACCTTTCCACCATCCCAGGCAGCCCCAAGCCCTGTCCAACCTGGCCTTGAGCACTTCCAGGGTGCTTTTGTCAATCCAAGTATGTATTTACCAAAAGCTGATTTAGGATTAGCTGTTGATAGGAAATGCCAGTTAAAAGGCCCTTCAGAGCCAACCAATATCCAGCTTTACATTCCTCCAGAGCAAAAGCAGGGGGGGAAGAAAAAGGACATACGCAATGGTATTTTAGAAATACATGAGCATGAATATTTCTATTAAAGCAACACAAACAACACACTTCAGAGCTATTGAACTGCCTGAGGTAACACAGGCCTGGAAACAAGGCTGAGCTGCAACGATGGCTGCGGGGGATATTCCTAATGGGAAAGGGAGCGCGGCTCCCTCGGCTGGAGCAGCACCAGGCTCTGGGTGCTGAGTGGCCACACAGGACACCTCACTGCTCCCAGGGATGAGGGGAGATGGGATCCTGTCTTTGTGAGCAGGTTTTCTGTTTCCAAATAAACAGCTCTTTTCTCAGGAAAACCACAAGAGCTGACAACAAAAATTTCAACTGCAGCTCTGAGAAAAACGCTGAGACCTGAGAAAAATGCACGGAGCTACAACACTTCCAGATACCAAGACTGAGGAGGCTCTCAAAAGCCTCCTGCTTCTCACCATCTGCTTTTTCTGGAGGAAATGGCCAAGCAGAGAAAGCCCAAATGACACCTCAAGTCTTAAGGAATTTTACAGTGTCTGGGGTTGGTAGGGTACTGCCAGAGAACGTGTCTGTATAATGTATTGCTGAAGCTCTTGTGCCACATTTAGCCTGGTGTTGAATCTGACTCCTTACCAGGCTGAAATGCTGCCTTTTAAAAAAAAATTCCAATTTATTTGAGGATAGAACAACACTGCTAATGCTCACATGGGCTGCTCCTCCAGCCAGCGCTGCATTTAAGGGAGAATTTGGGACTGTGGCTACTGTCAGATGAATTGAGCAAACCAGGTGAATCCACACCTCTCTCGAGGAGCCAGATATCCCCCCCTTGAGGACAGTTACAATCCCCAGGTCGTTAAATCAGAGCAGTGAGGATGAAGGTTAAAGGTTGCAGCAAGCAAATGCCAACCTTGCTGTGTAGACACACGGGGTTTGTGTACCAGCTGTGTTCTAGATGGGCATCACACCTTCTTTCTCATGTATTTAAGAAGCTCTTCATCCCCCATAAGGTGCTCCAGCCCTGTGCTTTTATTTGAAATCAAATCTAGACCAGACTAAACATAAAAGGGGAAAACTGGTCTTACAAAAAAAAAAGCTGTTTTCAGCCTTTTTCCCCCCCTTTTTATTCTTTTCATAAACGAGGCGCAGCGATGGTGAAGATACGAGAGCAGAAAATGGACGTCCACGGCTAAAGCTTTGTCATGTGCTGACCCGTGGCACGCTGGCAGCCCTGTGGCAGGCAGCCAGTGGTGAGACATCCTCAGCCATTCATCGGGAGAAGGCTCAGACAAAGCAGCGCTGCCCAGCAGGTATCCCGGCGAACGCATTCCGGGAGCCCTCGCGCGGGGCATCCCACCATTCAACAGCCGGGAGATGCCTCAACAAATTCCCCCGCGGCCCTTGGGGGAGGCTGACATGGAATTTGCTGGCCAGAATTTTAGTGATCCACTCCACGGCTCTGCTCCAGAAGCCCAAGATGAATAGGGAGCTCTGGTGAACTTTGAAGCCCGCGGGTCAAAGTTCTCTCTCATTATCCCCAACCATTTTCTATCGGCGGAGCTCCTCGGCATCCCAAGGGACGGGAAGGTTTGAGGCTCTTGAAAAAACCTGACATGACCAAGTCAGGAAACAGTAGGGTGCTTATGTACATATATTTTTCTTCCCCCGTTTTCCTCTCCCCCCACTTCCTTGCAAAGAAAGGAGAAGGATTTCGCTATTGTGTCAAACATCAACCTGGTGGCATCAGGAGTCACTCATTTAGCTGGCACAATGCCGCGCTCATTTCAGCACGCTGCCCCGCCAAACAGGCCTGACCCTCCCGGGGACACCTCCTCTGCAAGAAAGGGCCTCATTTGATTTTTCCCTCCCCACCCTAAAACCTTTCATTCTGTAGGCAGTGCTTTCAAGGAGGATGTCAGGGCTGGTTTCTGCAATACGTATTTCCTATGTTAAAACCACTGCTTCGTGCCTGAGCCACATCTGGCAGAGACAACTGATCCACTTGTGGCCAGACCTCGAGCAATATTTAACACAGCGCTCGCTATCAGCCACTTTCAGCATCGTAATTGGTCCTTCCAACACGAGGTGTTATGCTCTGACCCAAACCACAGGCTGGACAGACCAAATGATCTCCTAAATTTACTTTTTCTGCCACCACTAGAGGCCAGCCCACCTTTCACTGCAGTTAAAAATTCACTCCAGAATTAAAAGGGCAACATTTTGACTAACTAAAATGACCTGCACATTTGAAACAACACAAATCTAACTGATTAGAGCCAGGCTTTACACAAGTTTAGAAAATTGACTTTAGATGGCTAACAAAAGCTCTTTTCTTCACTGCTGCTTAATGGGAAACTTGGTAGGAATAAGGCCTTGATTTTTCAAAACAATGTAAGAAATTATCCCAGACAGCAGTGCAAGCACAGCATTAAAAATTCATCGCCTTGGCTCCATTGTGAAAAAAAGGAACAAAACATTACTGATAAACAAAAAACAGCAAAAGCAAACCAGGAACACATTATCAGAGTCCTGTTTGGGGGAAGAACCACTCACCTGGCAATCCACGAGAGGGAATTGTGGCATTCCTGCCAACAAAGTTTAGTACAAAGTGCACTGGGAGCGTGGCTGACTGAAAATCTCTGTGGCTCCCTTCCAAACCCCTCCGATCCACGCAGGGAGCAAACACCAACACCGAGCCGAGCACCTTCTTCATGGGGTGGGGGGGGCACGGTGGGGGACAGAGGGAAACAATTACAGGCTGGTAATTACTTCTTCTTTAAATGGATTCTCTCTAATCTCCGATGGATTTACCTCTAATCTCAAAGTAATTACGTGTAACCTCAACGGATTCCTACTCTGGGGGAGCCGCCGCAGCTCCGGGGGAGCCTGCAGAGAAGAAGTTTCTCTATTGTCTGCCAGAGCAATGAAAAACTAACACGTGCATGGCCCTGCCAGGAACAATAGAGCCCTTCCAGCAGCCAGGAAGGGGCCAGGGTGCACACAGCAGCCTCCTCCTTGCTTGATCACCAACACAATCCAAGACAGAGTCAGGTGGCAGCTCCGTGGGGGCACACAGGATCTGTGCTCCCCATCTGGGAGCAATGCCAATACACAAATTTGGGTATTTCAGGGCTACTTCACAACAGAGTTACTCAAATTTAGAGGCACTAAAAGTGACCAAATTGGGCAGAAAGACGTGAACTACATCACACAAAGGAGCAGTGAAAACCGTGCTCCAGAACACAGGGGCTGAGGGACAAGCTTTCTGATGGGAAGCAGCAATGCCTTGAAGCTACTTGTCATCATATTTACTACGCAATTTTTAAGAGACATGGACATCACATCAGGAACTAGAGCAAAGCATCATTATGGCAGGACCTGAGACTATAAAATCGTGTGTCAAGGCAGAGAAAAAGTGCTAATATTCCACAGACAGGGAACAGCAAGTGGGGGTAAGCACAGCATCAGCGTGGCCAGATGTGGATGTGCACTTGGGGACATGGTTTGGTGCTGGGCTTGATGATCTCAGAGGGCTTTCCAACCTTAACGATTCTAGGGTTCCACGCTCCTCAGACACCAACCATCTAAAGCAGAAGTTTCCTGCCAGTTCCAGGTGCAGGTCTGTAAACCTCAGAGTTTATAGAAAACGCATCAAAACCTTGGTTTTCACTCGTAAAAGTGCCTGGGAGCCCAAAATGCTACCAACAGGTTTAGAAACAACTGGGCCTAAAAACATTAGAAGTGGCAACCCTTTGATTTTCATACATGGGATGATGATAAAATACAAGATCAGATACTGTATAAAACCACATCTATATCTATACCTATGTCTATATCTATAACTATATCCATCTATCAATCTCATATTTATAATTTAACCTTGGTGAGGGTCACACCATGATTTCTGGGGTGGGCTGGTCCTGAGTGGGATCTCTGTGCTCCTTCCACCTCCAAGTCCACACCTGGGATTGCGTCACACACTCTGAGGGACAGGAAACATCCTCAGACAATGACAGATGCCTCAACATGGAAAAGCTGTATTGGAACATATTTTAATGGCTAGGCCATCTCCAAAAAGCTGCTCAGAATTACTCCTGAATAAACCACAAGCGCTGCACACTGACAAAGACCTCTCCTCACTCTTTACTACCTCTAGGAAACTTTTTCTTGTAAAACACTCCTGCTTTTTAACCCTGGGATCAACAACAAGCCCATAAAAGAATTAGCAGAAAATAAAGGCTTGAACAGTTCCAGCAGCCTCCTGGGATGCAAGGAAGCCCCAGGGGATTCAAAGGAACCTGAGTGCACTCAGACCTGCAGCTGGGAGGTTCATTTCAGATGATGATTCTTTGAGAGAGAGGGGAATGAGGAGAGAGGAGGAAGCTCCTCCACTGAAGTGGTCTCACCAAAGCCACGTGTGACACTGCTCTACAGGGCTGTTGGGCATTCCGGGGGCAGGGAGTACTCACGTGCAGGCTGGGATGGTAGGTCAGCACGCCGTTGTCACACAGTGTCACGTACTTCTTCTTCCACTCCTTGTTCAGGGACTTGCCACTCCGCTTCAGCAGCATCCCCTGGTGGGGGGAGACAGAGAGAAAAGGTTAAACGCCCTCCAGACAACACACAGCTGCCTAAGACACAGAGAGAAGTGCAACTAACAGCATTTTCAGAGAGGCTTTCTCCTGCAAGTTACTCTCTTTCCTCTGCCTCTCCCACAGTGCACATTCCCTCCACTGGCTTTGTCCAATGGGTAGAAAAAGCCCTTTTTGCACTGAATTCCACGCCTCAGGAAAGCACATTTTAGTGTGACGCAGAGTAAGGTGACCATGGATTCCCAGCTGATGAAGACATCCTGCTCTGCATTTCCTTACCCTCTAAAATAAATGATGAGCCCCAGGCTGAGGGAGGATCCTGATGGGTGGCCTCCCTTCAGCATGTTCCCGGGGATGCCATGCCCACAGCAGAGCACACATCTGTGCTCTCATTCCCTCTGCAGAAAGGTGACACCACCACGGAAACCCCTTCTGGCTACTCGTTCCAGCAAAAGAGACCCCAACCCCAGACAAGAGCAGCAAAACAAAACCAGAGCAAGTACGAAGTTTTTTACAGTAAATCCTGGATAATTTAATGACAGAGGGAAAAGGAGGTGGGCAAGGTGAATCACCTTTCCACACACCATATTCAATCGAAACATCAGGGATGAATGCCAACAATCACAGAATCCCAGAATGGTTCAGCTTGGAAGGGACATTAAAATGCATCCAGTTCCAACCCCCTGCCATGGGCAGGGACGCCTTCCACTGGATCAGGTTGCTCCAAGCCCTGTCCAACCTGTCCTGGAATGCTTCCAGGGATGGGGCAGCTGTAACTTCTCATCAAGAGCGAAGATTAAAAGTCATCATTGTGTTCCAGCAGACGGACAGACAGGAACTGCTGCTGTACGCTGACCTGTTCTCAGCTGAAAACCAGAAACTCGCTTTGAAAAATAAAATACCACATGCTGTAGAGCACTCAAGGTGGTGCATCAAGAATGCACTTCCTGAGGAAATTTTAATTCCCAAACCCAAGCCAGAAGGCAGCTCCTAATGAATCTAGACAGTACTGTGGCTGTGCAAAGCCTTACTGGAATGTCCAGCGGAGACCCTGTGGTCAGTACCCACACCACAGGGATGCACTGGTGTCCCAGACCAAGCTCTGAACAAAGTGGACTCATATCCATTTCAATAAATCATAACCAGGAATCCACCCAACACAAACTTCAGCTCCCTAATCCCCATAAAACAAGTTTTTCCCTTCTCATTGTACAAGGCAAGTAAAATAAAGGGAAAACAGAACACAGGAAGATGCCCTGCCAAGCACGGTGCTTCCAACTCGCGTGGAGTTGTTCTTGTTGAAGGTGGTTTAAACCTTGTAAACGAGTTCCACTGTTTGTTTTCCCATTAAACCTGCAGCTTTATGAAGCTCCACAGACCCAACCCCAAAGCCAGGAGGGGACACAGGTCAGCTCTACTCAAGTAGAAGTCCTGCTCCTGGCCACACAGCTGGAAGAGAATTTCAGAGAAGAACCCTTCCCAAATTCAACACAATCCTCGGATGGGACCGTGAAGAAAAGCTCGCGTTGGACACCTGAATTACACAGCGATCCAAACTCTCAACTTTCTGCCTGTCTGGGGAGGGGGTCACATGTCTGTATCTTTTTGTGCTGTTCCTTGCTGGAACTCAAACTTTTTCAAGGAGAATGGGGTTTCTGAAACGCCTCTTCACAAAAGCTCCTGCGAGAGCGAGCGGCTCATCCCAATTACCGCCTGCCAGTGCTCGGAGACGTTGTTTTCTTCTATTAAAAAAATGAAAGCTTATTTCTGCCTTTGACTCTCCTGTTTGTCTATAGGAGGTGATCTGTCTCTTCACCTTTCCCATCTTTCATACCTCACCTGCAGCACGGCGCTGGCGTTTAGGGGGACCCAATTCTAGTTAGTGCTGTGCCATGGGGATCAAAAATTACTGCTTCCCTGCACTGGTTTGTTCTTCAGACCTTCTAATGGGGAAAAAGAAGTAAGGATCACAATGGTGATTTTTTTTTTCCCCTCTGCCTTTTTTTTTTCAAGTTTTGAAGCCAGTAAAATGTATATATTTCGTAACCTTTTAACTGCCCCTTTGCTATACAGAAAACATGTCATTACTTACATAATTTTCAATTCGTGCCAATTATAATCTCAATAAATAGTAAAAAATTACCATGGTCGTGATTTTTACTACTTAAGGTTTTGCTACTATCTAAGTATGAATTATGACATTCTAGTTCTGGTTCTAAATGAAGAAAATGATTCAAAATGAAGTTTCACCATGCTTTGAAAGCAGAACTCTGTGTTCTGATGTGAAAAAAACCAAACAAAAACCAACCCACCCAGCTCAGAACTGAATATGGATGACGGACCTATTTGTGCCTAAATGACAAACCAGACTTCCCAATCCATTTTCTTCAGGCATTCCTTTGGCAAACAGAATCATTTTCACATTATGTCATAATTAAAAGTATCTTGAAGTACCTGGAGAGGAAACTGCTCTGAATACAAGGAGCTAACTTAAAGTGCAATAAAGCAAAGCAGCCCATATAAACCACAGTTTTTATCCCCAAGGCCACCACTCTGTGGTAATTTTACGGAATGGTCTAGAGAGATGGTCTTAGAATCAGAGTTCAGATCAGTTTTAAACGCACTTTAACATTAGCTACACTTAAAAAAAATAAATGGCCCACATATGACAGGAAATGTTATTTAACAGAAAAAAAACCCCAAGCCCCTTGCTTCAGTCAGATTATGGCTACATTGGAGGCACATCAGATCCTGTGCTGAGGAAATGAGATCCAGGGGTTCCTGCTGACCCCTGGTACCTCCAAGGCAACTCAGATGCAGCTTGGGCACGTCCCCAGTCACCGCCAAACAGGGCCCCACGTATGCGTGGCACACTGGAAAAATCCCATTGAGTCCCCAAGCCATGCAGTAAGAGACTGAGTCAATCTGCTACTCCAAATACCAATTGTTTTGGTCTAAATAATCCCTGTCTCCTATTATCATTAATTGGACAATGCTATATTGCCAATTTTGTATGAAATCTTTCATTTCTTACAGCCCTCCATCGGCAGTTGGCTGCAGCTGACCCAAAGCCTCCAGACTCAACACTAAGAATTTAACACCTCTGATTTCCACACAAACAGAGAACAACTTCACACCTCAAATAGCTTTTTTTTTTTTTTTTGCCACCTTCCCTCCAAAAGTGCAACTCTGTGTTTAAGGGAGGAATGGTTTCTCCAAGCAGACTCCTCCAGCTCGTGGTTTTAAGGAGCTGGAGGAAAAAGGCTGCGAGTGGAGTGCACGGACCTCAGTCCCTGGGTTCTGCTGGAAGATCCAGGGAGCGAAGGGAGCGGCCGCCCGTAGCTCTCCATTAGTAATGTGTGTGCTACGTCTACTCCCAGGAGGTCATTGCAAGCCAAAAGCAATGTTAAGTGTACAAGCTTTAAATAACTTACAAAGTTAATGTAATGAATGCAAGTGTGATCTGAAATCCATCACTCAGTGGCTTGCCGTAGCCTCAAGCTGTGATAAAACACCACTCATAAATTTATATTAAAACTCTGTTCGATAGCAATTATTTACCAACAAAGATTTATTGATTGCATTTGCTGTTAGGGACTGGGGCCCTAACTGAGTCAATCAGCTTAGGCTGCTGAGCTCCAGGGCACCTGGGGAAGTTACAGACTGCCAGCAGGCTCTGCAATCCCAACATCACCGTGGCAGCAGGAGCAGCTAATGAAAAGCCGCCAGCCTCGGATTGATTGGAGCTAAGGTGGAAAAAAACCAACACACCCAGCACTGGTCAAGGGACCAGGGCATGTAATACACCCAGTTCATCTGAATACACAGCAACCAGAAAAATCTGGCTGCTCTGGGTGCCTTCTGTGAGCTCCAAACCTTGCCCGCTTAATAACAACTCAACGGCAAAACAATGATCCATTTGTTCTGCAGAAATATTTCAGGTTTCAAATAGCAAATTATCAGCATTTTAAAAAAGTGACCTCTCGAAGTTGCTTAATGCTGCATTGAAGATGCTGGCAGGTGAGAAGCCTTCAAAATGGTCTTTGAAGTCAGCAGAGCCAAGACTGGACCTTCTGGAGAAGGAAATTAGGTACCTACAAGGCAGGGGTTGGAATTAGATGAACTTTAGGATCCCACCCAACCCAAACCATCCCATGATTCCACTTTGGTTTCTATTTTGTTTCAGAAAGGGATCTGCAACAGCTGAGGTGTGAACTTCTGCCAGCCTTCTGTTTCTTCCCCTTCCCTGATTTTTAGCCGAGCCCATATTGTTTCCCTGATGCTGTTCTGACAGAATGAAATAGGTAATCTCACACTTCATCATTAACAGCATAAATTCCTAATTTTCCACTCAGGTCTGTAGTTCCCACAGCCATGATTAGCAGCTAAGCACTGCTAGGAATTGTCTACAGCTCCTGTGCATCCTGTTCAGAAAAGAAAAACTCTCATTTATGAAAAACATCCTCCTTCAAACAACTCTGAAGGCGGCCACTCAGTCAGGATCACAAACTAATTGTTACATACAAATCCCGGTCAATAAAACATCCACTTCCTGTAAATCTGTTAACTTGGAAAACAAATGCTGGTGAATCCTCCAGGATTCCAGGACCAGCCAGCTCTGCACAGTCTGTCTGGCAGCACTGGGATCACCTGATTATAATAAACAAGAGGTTAATTCTGAAGTGGTATTTTTTGCTTCCAGAAGATTTAGTTGTAACAAGTTTCCAGTGTTAAAGTCCATCCTTCCAGCACATGGCAGACACCAGCTCAAACTGTTTCACCTCCAAACTATACCTGCACGCCAAAGGAAGCTTTTGGTAATCACTGAATCACTGATCCATAGAGAGTCAGAGAATCCCCGAATGGTTTGGGTTGGAAGGGACCTTAAAGCTCATCTCATTCCATCCCCTGCCATGGGGGCAGGGACACCCTCTGCTAGACCAGGTTGCTCTCTCTTTAAGCCTAAAATCCTCTAGGGAATAAACTCTTGAAGATTCCAAATGTATTGGGAACCCTTCCATAAAAATATAACTTGTTTTCTCAGTTTCCCAGACTTTAGTCTTTTTTTCCCCAGGAATTTAAGGGAATGCTTCTTGGTCTCCTGGTCAATGAGGTACGAAGCTGGTTTAAGTTTTCACACTTGGAAACCCAGAGCAAACTTCCCTCTCCCTTCCGATACCTAAAGGGGGCTTATAAAAAAGAGGGAGAGGAACTTTGGGCAAGGGTCTGGAGTGACAGGACAAGGAGGAACGGTTTTCCCACTGCCAGAGGACAGGGATGGATGGGATATTGGGAAGAAATCCTTCCCTGTGAGGCCCTGGCACAGGGTGCCCAGAGAAGCTGTGGCTGCCCAATCCCTGGGAGTGTTCCAGGCCAGGCTGGCCAGGGCTTGGAGCAGCCTGGGACAGGGGAAGGTGTCCCTGCCCGTGGCAGGGGCGGAATGAGATGGGCTTTAAAGTCCCTTCCAACCCAAACCATTCTGGGATTCTGTGATCAGCACTACAGCAGCAGTGCACAATTGAGGACCAACTGAACCACAAAAAAAAAGGTTACAAGAACCTGGAGTGGCTCTGAAGAGTTCTGAAAACAGGAGAGCTCAAACATTCTCCAGCTTCTGTATCTAACAACAACACTGCAAAGAAACCCTCAAAACCCCTGGATATTCTTACTACAGCTGTGCACACAGAAAACCCCTCCCACCTCCCTTAAAAACTGGCACAGCAGCAGCAG
The DNA here is from genome assembly GCA_013400235.1 of Oriolus oriolus. NCBI lineage: Eukaryota > Metazoa > Chordata > Aves > Passeriformes > Corvidae > Oriolus > Oriolus oriolus. The sequence goes on along the minus strand of VXBT01001627.1, from coordinate 143,217 downwards.
AGTTTTGCTACAAAGATGCTCCCACCTTGAAGAAACCATTCAAATTTATGTTACGCACCTTTATAAATCAGAACATTGCACCCAGTTCTCCTCTAACATTCTGTAAACACAAGGCAGTGACTGTGCAGCAGGTAATTACTCCATGAATGGTTACCTAATGCTGGGGCTGATCAGCCACGATTTCCATTTGAAGACAAAGAACAGAGAGGATCTAACACCTGACTTGGAGCAAAAGATAATGGCTGTGCTTAAACTTGAAGGACAATCAACCTGCAACCTGTTATTTTCCAAGCTCTCTGCACACAAGCCACGAAAGGAAATTAGAAAGATGTACTGAAAAAAACCCCAACGCTGATTAAGCAACTTTTAGAGTTCATCACAGGACCAGCAGAGGAGGATTGCCACCTCCAATTAAGGACAGCCACCAAATTCCTGCAAGGAACAGCAGCACTAAGGACAAAGTTAATGGGAAGAACAAACTTAGTGTTCGCTGTTACTGCATCTTTATTTTTAATCCCAGGATGGTTTGGGTTGGAAGGGACCTTCAAGACCATCTCATTCCACTCTCTGCCATGGACAGGGACACCTTCCACTATCCCAGGTTGCTCCAAGCTCCATCCAACCTGACCTTGATTACTGACTGCTCCAATATTTCAGCCTCTGGATTTGGCCAACACAGATAACGCACAAATTCCTCCAACTACTCTTGAGTTCTCCTTCAGCTGACAGCTTTGGGACAGGGGCATTCTTTCCTTATTCCTACTTTTTGACTGTTTCTAAAATGAGATTTGATAAAATCAACAGCACACCGCAAACTCTACAGGCCCAGCCACCACACACCCTTCCTGTGGAGTCAAGCATCCAAGCGTGTTATGAAATGCAACCAGGTATTTAAGGGACTGGCCCATCTTCCACTCTAACCCCAGTTTACCTCTCTGAACAGGACATAGCACCGAGCAAATCACATTATTTTCCTGCCTTGCAGTAGTTTCTGCCTCTGTTGCCTTCCAAGACAAGACTTGTTCTGCTTACTCTGGACTGCTAAAAAAATAGGGAAAAAAAGAATCCCAGCCCTTAATAATCTCCAGTAGTTGGTTTATTAACCCCATGGCACTGACAGTTGTGGTTTCCCTGACACCAGTGAAATGCACTTCGATGCAAATCACTACCTTGGTCAAAGGAAAAACAGCGTTGGGCAGCGGATCCGGCGCGAGCAAACACGGCTGCGTGCCGCGCTTAATTTGGGAAAGGCTCCAAGAGCGGGAATGTTCGGGAATGGCTGAAGGGTCAGGCATGAAAAGGAAGCAACAAAACATCGACTTCTCTCAAGAAACAAACTGAGCGTTGGGTGGGTGATGGAAGAAAAGGGATCAACGTGCAGGCATTACCACTTCCAAGCAGATGATCCGCTTCTCCTCACTGGAGCGCTCCGTTCCCTGATCCCTGAAATTCTCTTTATCATATTTTATATAAAGTAGGGATTCGAAGGGGGATGAGCAGAAGGGGAGAAAAGCCATGAAAAGCTTAAAACCCAATTTTAACTTTCTCTCCTGACACTATAGTGTTTCCATAGAAACATCAGGAAGACCACTTAAGAGCAGCTTTTTTTTTGTAGCCATGTTTGGCACCATACCCCTCCCCTGGACAACCTATTATTTCACAAATGGATGCTTTCTGCAGCTCGTTCTGTGCAGGCTCCGATGAAGGGGGGAAAGAAAAAGAACCCTGGATCTTTAACCAGTTCCCTTGTGGTCCCCTCCCTTTTTTGTTGGTAATATTTCTGTCATTCTGCCAGGGTGTATGGTACAAAGGGTTACACTTTAATTGAGCTGTCAGCATCTCCAACAATCCTATAAAACTCCGATTATGCACGGCGGGGTTAGTGACACACTTGTTATTGTGGATGCCCTATTTGCTAAACCCGGGGCCCCCCCCCACAGGTCACCTCACCCAGGCGACCTTCCTGTCATTAGCCTCGTCTATTCCTACCTCACCGCTGTGAAAATCACACAAGGAAAGGCTTCAAAGCCCTTGCCAGGACTGAATTCGACCAGGAGCTAATCACCCACAAATCCAGCTCAAATGGCAATAATTGGCTAAACTGCTCACCTCTCCAGAGCTCAGCAGTAATTTGGGATAATAAAGAAAAGAATTATTCAGCTAACTGCCCTGAAATGTATGCTTTGTGACCGACACACTTCACATTTTAATAATGATGGACACAAAATCCAATTTAATACAGCATCGGCTGAATAACAAACCCAAGAATGCTGGCAGGGGAAAAAAAAAAAAGTGTGTGCGTGTGTGTTCCTTTTTTTTCCTTAAACTGTGTTCCATGTTATTGTACAGAAAGGATTCACACTTCATGTCAGGAAATTTTGGGACCAAAAAGGCCTTTGCCAACCAACCTCAGAAACTCTGCTCCATAATGGGATTTTAAAATTTATTTTCAATTTTTTTAATCAAAAGGAGTGTCCTCCATGAAAAATAAATTTTGCTGAGCAGTTGTACTTCTGGTCCTCAAACTTTTGTAGGGGTAGGAGAATAAATATCCTTTTTAAAAAAAAATTCTGCAGTAGAAGGACACCTTCTTCATTATTCTAATTAATGATGTTTCCTGATTGCTCCATTTTCCTGCTTTTACACCTTGTCCTCTGGTCAAGAACCATCAGCATCAATGACCCCAGTACAGAAGGGCCTGCCAGGACAAAATGAACTGGTTCAACACCACAAAGATCACAAACTCCCAGAACAGTCTGGGTTGGAAGGGACCTTAAATCTCACCTTGTGCCTGCCACGGGCAGGGACACCTTGCACTAGACCAGGGTGGGTGATCAGGGCCCATCAGGATGTTCCAGCACTCTGCCATCCACACACCCCCTTCCCTTTCCTCAAATCTCTCCCAAGACCAAGAGAAAAAAAGGAAAACAGATGAAATCACTGTTGCTGCTCCTGAAATGCCCGGTTCACACACAGGAACGGGAATGGAGGTGATGATGGTCCTTCAGAGATGCACCTCGTGCATGTTGGGCACTGTCCTCTCGTCATTAAAGCAGAACACAAATAAGGAAGCTAAGGAGGAAAAATCCCTTCCCTACCGGATGCTGTTCCCTAGAGTTCATAAAGTCACGTTTCGCGTTCTTGAAAAGAGCTGCAAAAAACCGCAAATTCCATCTTCAACACGAGGGAAATCCTTGGAGGAATGCAGAACATGCCAAGACACACAGGACAACTGCATGAAGAGACAGCTACAACCACATCCCTTTGCCACTTGCTCATTTTGTGAGTGGCCACGGAGCCAAACAGCTTATAAAAACAATGATTTATCTTCTAGGGGCAGCAGAGACACATCTTTTTAAATACCCCTTTTTCAGAACATGCACACAACTGCCCGCTCTTTCTCCTTAATGAATCAAACCGTACTTTATCATCTGAAAACAAAATCATTTTGGCTTCAGCTGGGAATATATAAAAATGTGCAGTTAATTCACTCAAAAACCTTCTGGTCTCAGCCAAGGACCATGACTTGAGTCACACTGGGAGAAGATTTTTTACAGGGTGTAAAATTTTGCTCAAAAACCATCCCCCACACCACCTCAGCTTGTCGGGGTGTCTGTGCAGGGCCAGGATTTGGACTGAATGATCCTCAGGGGTCCCTTCCAGCTCAGAATATTCTGTGATTTGATGATTTGAAGGTTCTTTTACACCAAGGCATCTCCACATCTCCAACACCTCCCTGAAACCCAGGGAAAACCTATCCAAGGCCATTTCCCAGGGTTTAAGGGTACAACCTAAAGACAGCTTTCAAGTACAGGTTTTTCACTCCATGTTCTTAAATTGTCACAGCAAAAAAGGCAAAGTTACTGCTGTAAGAACCAGAACTCATTTTTATTTATATTTTTATATATATATATAGTTTTGATTTTGGTTTTTTTTTTTTTGTCTTTACAAACACGTTCTTTATCCATAGAAAGCTGGGAAAGGTGGTTAAAAATTAGTCTTTTGTCTTGTCCACAGCTGATCACTTAATAAAAAAAGGATTTATTACAGATTATTATTTAAGTAATTTTTACTACAGCAGTTGTTATAGAAATTGCAGTTAACAAAACATGAGACACTGCCAGCGCCAGTCATCTGAAAGAACTTTACTGAGAAATTATAAATCAATGCTTTTGACAAGGTTATTATTAGGATTCCTGAAGTGATAACCTGAGAAACCCCAAAATTTCTTTATTGTGCCTTAAACCAGTACTTTTGAGAAGAAAATGCTGGTTTTGTCCTGGCCTGCTTTGCTTTATATACAGCACTCACTCCGCCTCTCCCCGACTTCCCGAGCTTAGCATCAATCAGGGCAATTTCCAAATAAAGGATTCTGCGTATTGTGTCAGCAAGTTAAAAATTGTAATATAGTTTTAATGTTAAAATCACTCCAGATACAATACTTCCTGTGTAGTATATTTCATGGCTCATTTACTTCAACAGATATTAAGCTTCAGTCAACAATTAACTACTGACACCTTTTTTTATTTATTTTTTTAAACTAAGAAGATTTAGCAGAAGAGCTAAAAGCACAGCTTGGATTTATCAGATGGATGCTAATTTGATGGCACCAGTTTATTTCGTTTCTATCAAGTATCCATTCTGGTGAGCGATAGGGTCACTCAAGCCACATTTCAGCTGAACTGAAATGCAGATTTGAGCCACGCAGCACATCTTCCAGCCCAAAAATTGCTGCAAAAGTGCACCAGTTTAAAAGACCATTTGAACTGTTCATTGTTTCTCACTTACCATATGAGACCATTCCCAAACACAGCCATTACAGCCAATGTTTAAATGGAATTTCAGATTCAGCACTTTTGGTTTTCTGCAAGGAACTCCCTGGCACTGCCTCCACCCTGGCTTTAGCTGCAGTTTCATGGTGCTGCCCCTGGGACACGAGCTCAACCACCCCAATTCCTGCATCAAAAGGCATTTCTGCGGTCACAACAGCAAAATTAAGGTGTCATCAGAAGACTTTGTCCTACCTCTCTCCGTCCAATTCCCATCAGAGAGATGCAGAATCCCGGGACGCTTTGGGGTGGAAGGGACCTTAAACATCCTGTAGTTCCAACCTCCCAGCACAGACAGGGACACCCAGCCCATCCAGGAGATGCAAACCCAAGCCATATTTTTCACTTCATGAGGCATTTCCATCTATCAGAAGCCTTGAGAATCAGGAGGCAGATGACACATTTTTGGATCGCTGGCTTGTACCCAAATGATGTCAGGAACACAACGTGACACCAGCCAGGGCGGTTTGGCTCCCAAGCCCAGAGCAGTGTCATTAACAAGATGTTGTAGATAGCAGTGACTAAATCCTCTTGGAAATATCTACCTCCAGAAATAGCTGGGATACAACGCAGTGGCAAAGTGTGATGCACCACAAAGAGTGAAAGACCACGTTCCACTCTGAGCATTCCTGGTAGCACATCAATTTTTCCCTGATTTCCCTACATTTTTCCCTGCAAAGCCTTTCTGTGTGATGTGTAAGGCAGAATACAGATTGCCCTGGTCATTAAATGCACTGGTCACTCAGCTTTTTAATGTTTTAGAATACTCAGCAGTGAGAGCAGACCCAGCAAAGGCTGTTATCCCTGTGCTATCTGTTTATTAAAACATATTCCTCTATTTATTAAGACTTACTAAAAAGGAGTCACAGAGTCCTGGAATGGTTTGGGTTGGAAGAGACCTCAAAGCTCATCCAGTCCTGTCCCCCTGCCATGGGCAGGGACATCTCCGACTATCCCAGGCTGCTCCAAGCCCTGTCCAGCCTGGTCTTGGGCACTGCCAGGGATCCAGGGGCAGCCACAGCTTCTCTGGGCCAGGGCCTGCCCACCCTCACAGAGAACCATTCCTTCCCAATATCCCATCTAACCCTGTCCTCCTTCACCTTAAGGAGTCAATCCATAAGTTGTTAAAGCAGAAACTCAAATGAGATTTCCACAAACAGAGGTATTTGTTCCTTCCCAAAATAATGTAAAGATGCACACTTTATTTTCCTTTTAAGAGTGGTCTTGCACACGTGTTGATCCCTCAGTTTTAACCTCATTAATATTTTAGAGGGAGACACAAGAACAGAAGCTGCTCTCCTCCAGAGGCTACGACTGATTTGAGAGAGTATCCCAGAACCAAGTGGCTTGCAGGCAACACAGAAGAACACCATGTTCAGAAAAGGTAATTTATAAAGCTCATTTATGGATTTCTCTGTGCAGTTACTTGGCTGTGGACTAGGCACGTTGTAAAATCTTGGAGACAATCTCCCTCAAAAAAACCCAATATAATCCATTATTTATTAAGCAATCAGCTGCGGATGAGACGAAAGACTACTTTTTAACCACCTTTCCCAACTTTCTGTAGATAAAGAACGTGTTTGTAAAGA
>VXBT01001627.1:87947-135447 GCA_013400235.1 Oriolus oriolus | reverse complement strand
CTGAAGGACTGACCCCATGGAAAAGAGAGTAGCTCCTGAAAGACAGACCCCATGGAAAAGGGAGCAGCTCCTGAAGGACAGACCCCATGGAAGGGATCCCTGGAGCAGTTCCTGAAGGACTGACCCCATGGGAAAGGGACCCACACTGGAGCAGCTCCTGAAGGACTGATCCCATGGAAGGGATCCCTGGAGCAGCTCCTGAAGGACTGACCCCATGGGAAAGGGACCCACAATGGAGCAGCTCCTGAAGGACTGACCCCATGGGAAAGGGACCCACACTGGAGCAGCTCCTGAAGGACTGACCCCATGGGAAAGGGACCCACACTGGAGCAGCTCCTGAAGGACTGACCCCATGGGAAAGGGACCCACACTGGAGCAGCTCCTGAAGGACTGACCCCATGGGAAAGGGACCCACACTGGAGCAGCTCCTGAAGGACTGACCCCATGGGAAAGGGACCCACACTGGAGCAGCTCCTGAAGGACTGACCCCATGGGAAAGGGACCCACACTGGAGCAGCTCCTGAAGGACTGACCCCATGGGAAAGGGACCCACACTGGAGCAGCTCCTGAAGGACTGACCCCATGGGAAAGGGACCCACACTGGAGCAGCTCCTGAAGGACTGACCCCATGGGAAAGGGACCCACACTGGAGCAGCTCCTGAAGGACTGACCCCATGGGAAAGGGACCCACACTGGAGCAGCTCCTGAAGGACTGACCCCATGGGAAAGGGACCCACACTGGAGCAGCTCCTGAAGGACTGACCCCATGGGAAAGGGACCCACACTGGAGCACCTCCTGAAGGACTCAGCCCGTGGAAAAGGGAGAAGTTCCTGAAGCACTGACGCCGTGGAGGGACTTGAGCAGGGAAGGGAGTGAGGAGTCCTCCCACTGAGGAGGAAGGAGCAGCAGAGGTGCGTGATGAACCAACCACAGCCCCATTCCCCACCTCCCTCCTCCCTATAGGCAGAGAGAAAATCATGAGTGAAGTTGAGCCTGCGAAGAAGGGAGGTGAACATGAGGGGTCTTTCAGATTTGGTTTTATTTTTCATTACCCTACTCTGATTTGATTGGTAAAACATTAAATTAATTTTTCCCCAAGCTGAGCCTGTTTTGCCCAGATGGTGAAGGACCTCTCCCTAACCTTATCCCGATCCATGAGCCTATTTCCTAAGTTTTGAAAGGCTACAAAATACTATTTATCTCTCTCCTCCTTAATTCTCTATTTAGCATCAGTAAATCTTAGTATCGATTTAAATATGGATATTCTTTAACTTGTCCTATAACATACTCCACTTGCTTCTGAAGATCTGAACACTTGAAGATCACAGCTAAAACCTCATTTCAACAATCCTTTAGGTATAAAGCACATAATTTCCTTTACCAGAGCAACTAAAAGGCCTGAAACTGAGTTCATCTACTACACAGTTTTCTCTAATACCGATAGCAAAATGGGCCTTAAAATAAAAAGAAGTGCATTTTCAAAAGAAAAGCTTGAAATTACAACTACATTAACATGTATTCATTAGTCTCTATACAAATGATAGTTTTTTATATCTCTATTTGCAATATACTGTTGTTTTAAAAAAAAATCTAGTGACAGCTAAACAAGAAGAATTTTCTTCTATCATAAAACCAAACATGTAAACACTAGACCAACCCAGCTGAATCCATCCTGTTAATCCACACATGTTTTCCAAAAGACACTGCCAGCTTTGCTTTAAAAAACAATTGTTCGGGGATAGAATTGCCCAATCTCTTACATTTCAGAGGCAAATTCAGAGCAAAAGCTTTTCCCTTCCACTGTTTCCTAGAATTAAAAATAATGTGCATGTAGTTACCCTTCTGCATGAGGCAACACCATCCAAGGTTGATGTTCATTTGCAATATAAATCCTCAACCTGGAAAACACTTTGGCGCCGTTCTTACATCAGGGATGATAATTACGTTCTTTCCCTCCACTGTATTCACGCTTGGTTTCTCTCACTCACAAAACACACAACTGAGCATCTCTTCAGGGGATGAGAAGGCTCTTTGCTCCCTCTGATTCACCTCCAGTGTGAAAAAGTGCAAACCCAAAACTCTGAGGAGCTCCACGTCCCCTCCTCCTCCAAAGGTGGAGATTTCACAGCCCCTTCAGATATTTGCTCCAATATTTGAACCTGGTGGGAAATAAAACACGTTTCTGCATCTCTCATTGAAATTTCTCCTGCCTCAAATGTGTCACAGGCTCACTTCCTCCACCCTTCCTATCACTTAGCAGTGAGGTACACGAGAATTTGCTTTCCTGTGCTTGGATGAGGTGCACATCCTGCACAACTGAGGGGCTTCACAAACCACAAGCATCACAGCACAGAAGCTGCTATTCCAAAATGGAACAGGCTCCTTCTGCCATCAGCAATGTCTTTTCTGCATTTTCACTGTGCCATCTGAAATGGACTTTAACTCATATGTTACTAATTTAACTTGCAGGAAGATCCTAGAAAGAGGTAGGTGTGCCCACAGAAGCCTGAATCCTAAAAGAATTTAAGTCAACCTAAAAATGTATATTGCTGCTGAAATGCCAAAGAAAGAGGAAAACTTCACCAGTCTGTTAGAGACCACAGAAGAATAATGCATTATGTATTTTCAAAAAGAAACAAGCCTTTTCTTGCATTGAGAGACTTGAGTTACATTTCCTAGTGCTGACACTCAGATTAAGGAGAAGCCTGGAGTCGATACTGTGAGACACAGGAGTCTTCATCTCCAATTCAAAACCTCCAGATGAAGGGAAAACACACAGGGCTTGCTCCTGAACCTTGTTCTCCTCCAGCAGGTAAACCTGGCTACAAACCCAGCTCAGTGCCACGAGCCTCCTGTAAACACAGCAAGAAAGCTCCTCTCCCCCGATGCATCCGTAGAAGGATGTGGCTTTGATGGAGGATAAATTTGACATCCGAGTCCCCTTCATCCGCCTCGACGGGCAGAGGCTCAACACCTTTTACAATCCTGATGCTTTTAAGATACGTGGATAAAGTTTCTCCCCTCCTGCAAGCAAACCAGTTCAACCCACAACATAAGGGAGATAAGGCCACCAAAAGCAAACAGAGCAAAATCTAATTTATTTTCCCTGTATTGTCGAGGTGAATTGCACAGCAGAAGAAATTAAGGGTCCTTTGTCAGCATCCCAACTTTCTGGAGAAATGCCCCATTTCTTTTACTAAATCCACCTTTTTAACCTCTTTGTTGCAGAGTGTCAGTGGCGGATCAGCGCCGGGCAGAGTGACGAACGCACAGAAGGCGGTCGGGAGCTATCGGGACTCCGATCTGGAGCTCACCTACACGTTAACTCCTACAGCTAATTCATCATCCCGGCGCGACAGCCCGCCTGATTGGGATCCTGGCAGGACAATACGGGGCCCGGCTGACCACCAAACCCCAGCCCAGGGGAGGAGGGGCTGACGGGCACGGGATGGAGAAGGCCTGAGATAAGTGCTGGCTGTCAGCGCAAGGACAAAGAAGGGCAGGCCCTGGGGAGAGAAAGGAGATAAAAAAAAATCTCGACAATTGCTTTATCTGATGAGGGTTATGGCTAATTAATTATAAACTCAATTACCTAACCCTTACTTCAGCAGTCTCTATTCATTAAGAGATAAAACCTGACTGACTGCTAACTTTCCCTTGCACGCCCGCACGCACAGCACGCCGGCTTCGGGTTTGCACACTTTGCCGCACAATTTCCTAAAAAAGATCTCCAAAAGCCCTCGTCCCTGTCAACTTTGTGCTGGCAGGATGGAAGATTCCTCCTTTCTTTCCCCGCTGCCACCCAACGCACCCCGTGTGGCGCCATGGGAGGGCCAGGCCTCCATGCTGTGCATTGGCATTTAAAAGCAAACCCCCGGCATTAAACAATGGGCATTAGGGACATCAAAGCCCCCTCTCACAGCCAACTCGCTGCCTCCCTGGGCTTCTGATCTGCTTCACGTTTCCAACTGAGCTTTTAATTTTGGGTGCTAAAAGTTTGGTGAACATTATTCTTCCAAAGTTTGAAGGTAGCCACGGAAATGAAAACGATGAACTCTAAAAGCCCTCAGCCAAGCGAAGGCTCGCTAATAACATAAGCTGAATTTTGCATGTAACATAATAAAAATGTCTGTTTTATCACTGTTCAGATTCCAGCCGCGTTCCCGTGGTGCTTGGCCTCTCCTCCAGCTCGAGTTCTTGCCCCCACGCCTCGTGCTTGACACAGGCTCAAACATCCCTGCGGAATCAATCCTGCCCATTAAAAGAAGGCTCCTCTTAATCTCTTTCCAAAGCTGCAGACCTGTCTCGCTCCCACCTTTTGAATCCACGGATATTCTCAAATCCATGTTTCGCTTTGGCTGCCCTTTGCTCTGGCTTTTCCATTCCTACAGGATAATGTTCTTCACTTATATATTTTACAGAGAGGTCTCATCTATACCTGTGTGTGCATATCCATAATTATCCATGATTATCTGAAACAACAAGGTGACCACACTCACATGATGTTTCACATCAGAACTTTTAAAAGAATAATTTCTTCCACTCTGTAGAATCCCAGCTCTGGGTCTGTTTCTCACACAAAGTCCCATTTCAAATCCCTGTAAAGTGTATTAATGACACAAGATTTTGGTTCATTCATGATGGCCTTTTAGGTCACTTTTCCATAATTTATATGCACCAAATGAAATAAGAACAACACAGTCAAATAATCAGGCTGGGCAACACACATTATCGAAGCTCTTCACTGCAAAGACATGATTATTATAACACATAATATTTTGGCCTTGATTATTATTATTATTATTATTCGGTCTTATTCTTTGGTCTTGGTTAATACCTTATTAAAGAGGATTTATTTTCCTAATACTTATGGTTTGGGACTTGAATGATGTGGTCCAATGGTTCACTTCACTCCTGTGATACTTAGGCATGGCAGTGCTTTTCTGAAACACATTCCTGCATTTGGTTCCCTTCCTCGTTTGTCCTGCTGAAACCCAAGGCCTTCCTTACATCCCACCTTGCTCAGCTCCATCTTTCAAGACTTCCCAAAGAAGATAAAAATCTGTTGTTATACAAACTTCAGACAGAGACCTTTTCACTCCTTAATTTATCAACTTCAACTCAAATTGTTGTCTCATGATTTTAAAGCACAGCACACAGACAAATTCAACTATAACCAAAGGCTGTCTGCTTTGATGGAGCCTTTCAAAATCTGAAAGGAAAACTCCTGAACACCATAACCCCATGTAGCAGCCAGCTCAGCTCTGTTTATATTCTAGGTAACATGACAAATACATCACCTACCCTGAGCTTCTGTGCTATTCTGAATATCAACTCCACACCTTCCCTCACCATAACCAATTTCATATCCAACTAACATTTACTTCCTTGCTCCCTTTTTCCATGAAGTTGGAAGGCTTATGCCATGCTTTTATGGGTGAGTTCTTCCCACTGAAATTTGCTGATCAGATGTCTGTGATCTTTTGAACTTCCAGCCTTTTTACTTGGCAGCACAAACCAGACTGCAAAATCACCCACGTCTGAATCACCCTGTATTGTCTCTACCCACTCTGACCAACAATTCTGAAGATATTCCCAAATCACAGCATGGTCTGGGTTGGAAGGGATCTTAAAGATCATCTCCTTCCAATTCCTCTGTTCTACCAGCAGTTTTTAAATCAATCCCATTCCCTTCAGCTCTCACTGCTTAATCCTTCACTCAATAAATGCAATTACAGGCGATTAGGATACCTTGAATAAAAATACAGAGTTTTCTGTTTGCCTTCTGAAATATTAAGAAGAAGGTCTGCATTTGGTTTATTTGGAGTTATTTATCTCAAGCTGCCAAGGCAGCTGACACCTCTGGTCAAATCCCAAACTCAAGCTGCTGGGAAGGGCAGATACACCCATCACCCCATCACCTTCCCTTTGTTTCCCATAATTGTAACAGACCCATGAAATCCCTACAGCAAAGGAATGAGGATGCACTAAGCAACAAAACCCAGAACATCTCATTTACTTCCAGGCTCCCTTCCACCACATTTCTCCCTCTTTTCTGGGGCTGTAGCTCTTCCCTGTTTCGACACGAGCACGAATCCAGCTGTGTTCTGACCTCCCTCTTCACCAACGTGTACGGAGGAGTTCGCTGCTCCCTCTTTACCCAGCTTTGCTGCAAATAATGACCATTTTGAGCCTCTTCCCCCATACATATTCACTTTTATGTACTCCTATAACTTTTTATCTAAAGGAAGATGATTGTACTTTCAACAAATTACAGCCTAGAAGAAAGAAACAGAAACAGTAAAAAAATCCAATGCCGTTTTCCATCAACAATTTCACACAGCTCCTTAACTTAAAAATATAAACTCTGCTTGAAACAACCCCACACTCTGCAACACCGTTCTCTCAACTGCCTTTCCCATCACACCAAGAGGATTAGGGAAAAAAGGGAAGACTTGTCCCATTCATCAATAGAGGAGTTATTCATCCGAAGTTTATTATCTCAGGTAATTCGATCAATACACTTCACCTTTATAGTCCCGTTGTCCTTGTGAGCAAAGCATTTTGCGTTTTATAGTGAGATGGTTATTATGAAGGCTATTCGCAGGGAAATTCTCTGCAGTTAAAAGTTTTTCCAATTAACTACATTTAACATCATTTAAGCCATAAACTGGCAGTTACATTTCACATCGTTGTTGTCGGAGTGTGGCGGTGCTCAGGAGGCAAGCAGAGCACATTTGGCAAATACATCAACCAATACTTTGGAATGGGAATCAAGGAAACCCTGCCAGCTAACAGAGAAAGACTTTTTCAGTGCAGAGTCAGGAATATGAAACAACAACAAAAAAAAGGGTGGATCAGTAGAAACCCTAGAGAAAATCACAAAGAGCTGCCTCAGCCCTTGGAATGCTCGTCAGGATCAATCCTTCTCCTTTAATGCGGTGTCAGAACTCCTGGAATGGCCTGGATTGGAAAGGACCTTAAAGTTCATCTTATTCCACTTCCCTGCCATGGGCAGGGACACCTCCCACTAGACCAGGCTGCTCCAAGCCCCATCCCTCCCAGCCATGGTGTTCCTTCTCAAGTTTTCTCATTCCAGAAAATTGTGGTGTTTTTGTAACCCAGCTACAAATTACAGCACGTGAGGACAAACTCGCTGATGCCCTCTGGGTTAGGATCTCCAAAACCCACTCTCCTCACCCCACACCTGAGCTGCTTCCTCCTCACTTCCTACCCCCTCAGCGTAAGGCACCACAAAAGACGGGGGGAAAGGCTTCAAGACAGAAGCAAAACACCAAATTCTCAGAGATCAGCCGTTTGAAGGAGAGAAACCTCTAAAAACTTGCTCAAAAATAAAAAATTATTATTCCTTGTGAGATATCCTCAGAACAAACTAGTTCATTAAAGTCGTATCAGCACTTGTAATTGGCCCTTGTTGGCCAATAGAAGGAGACATTTGCAACTTTTCCCAGGAAATTATATTCCAAATCCTTCATAAGGTGGACCTTGTCCTTTTCTGAGGAAACTTGATAGCAGTCTTTAGTATTCACTGGCATAATTAGGACTGCAGTTAATTTCATTAAATTCTCTTGCTGCTAAATGAAGCAGATTATGAGACATCTTTTATTGCAAGGCATGAAATTACAGCCTGTCAGCTGCCAATGGTAGAGTAAAACTAATGAATTACAGGGTAAATAACACCAGAATTAACCAGCCAATTTAACATAGCAGAGAACAAAGTCATTTTTACTTGGAGCCACCACTGCCGGGATCCCTTTCAGCTGAAAGGGAACCAACCTCAAATCCAAATAACCAGGAAAGCCACGTTTCTTGGGCAGCAGTGTTAAAAAACCAACACTGCCAAGAAGCTGGGAGAAAATTGGTCAGATATATACAGAAAGGCATCGCTAAAATATTTAAATTGCGGTATCTCCAAGCAGTTTGTGCTGATGTATTATCCTTTACCCAGCCCAGGAAAAAGGGCAGAGGAGCATTAATTTGTTGCTATTATAACTGGTTTAATGGGGCCAGCTCTTCCCAGGCAGCACGAGACACAATCCCCATTAACGAGGGAAAGACACACTGTGGGTGGATAATTAGAGGAAACGGAAAGCAGGGGTAACCAGCCACTTCCATTTCCTACTCCTGTCCTTCCAAACCTCTGACACGGGGCACAGGAAGTGCCTTCTCTCTGCTCAGCACCCCAGGCCACCCCTCCGTGCCAGGAAGGCAGGATGGATGCCTCTCTGAGCCCTGACCAGGAGCTTCCACAAGCAAGGACTCTTCCCAACGCACTCCTGAAGCCTTTCAGGCTGTTAGACACACACACAAATTTTTAGGGCTAAGGAGAGAGATCCGCTCCTCCTCATTTTTCTAAATTTCTTAGGTTTTTTTTGGTTTGTTTTTTTTTTTTTAGAATTTTATTTAACCCTAGTTGTACAAGGAACTTCTCTCACAAACTTACACGGAAATCTTGTTATGTGGAAACAGAGACTGAGGAAAAGAATGGCAAAGTGCTTACCACCACTCAAACAAAGGAGGGCAGATACCTGAGTGCATGGACAGCAGAAAGAGTCCCAAAATCCTCACTACGGTGGTGAAAGCAAACTATAAACCCAAAGAGAAACGTAAATAAAGCTTTTATCTCAGATTAATGCCCTCACTGTTCTGCACGTAACCCAAGGATTGTTTTTCCTACAGCAGCGTCTTCATCATCAGGGACAGAGTCGAGGTACAGGAGGTGTCAGCAAGGAGAAGGTGCCATGAGCGAAAGCCCCTGTTACTAAAAGGGCTGATCATTTCTTCATTTTAGCAAATATATTTCTCATCAGTCCTACACCAACCAAAAGCATTCAAAAACGATGCTTCTTGTTGCATTTACCAGGTTTTTAAGAGACAACACCTCAAGTCACCTTGCCAGCCTTTTAGAGCTTTAAGTTCAACATCAACCAAGCCTGATGGAGGGGCAGAGACACCAACGGGGTGTTCTGACAGGTTTTGTGAAGTTTCATACATGCCTGCAAGACTGAAAATCCCTGACTTAGAGAACAGAGTGCAGTAGGAATATTCTGCTGGAGGATGGAGCAGGAGTTGGTTTGCCTTTGGTACCAGCACAGCACACGTTGTTCCTATCCCACAGAGGGAGGGTGAAAAAACTTGTGCAATTTATCCTTCAGTGGAAAGTGTCCCTGCCCACAGCAGGGGATGGAATGAGATGAGCTTTAAGGTCCTTTCCAGCCCAAACCATTCTGTAATTCTATGTATGGCTTGAAAAACCTGAGATGCTCACTGACCTTCCCAAAAAAATTGTTTACATTTAAAATTCCAAATGTAAATCTACAAACTCCAAAACAACTAAAAGCAAACAAAAGCAAAACCACACAGCAGAATTTGTGAACACCTTCCACTAGACCAGGTTGCTCCAAGCCTCAGCCATCCTTCACCTGTCTCCATGCTGGAGTGGGGAAAGGAGAGAGGAAGAGCCAAGGAAAGCAAAGCAGGCACCTGAGCACTGCTGTGTGGTAAAAGAGAGAAACATCACTGCCGATGCCACTCCAGAGCTCCTTGGGACCAGGACACCAGCACCGTTCAGAGAGGCTGCAGGAGAAACTACCTACGCAAAAAAAGCATTTTTGGCAAAAGAGCAAACCTTAAACCAAACCTGATTTTAGAAGTTCCAAGCCATGCCGTGAGTTCAGGAGTGGGGTTTCTCTGGCAGCCAGGTTCTCCAAGCACACACAGGTATTACACAGGAAAGATTTGCTGCTCCCTGGAGCTTCCGTCCAGCATCACCCAGCTCACCAAGCCCCTTCTCTGAGTGTGTCTGAGAGCTGGTTTGTCCTGAAGTCATCCCCAGCCCATGCAGGTCCCTCTCACACTCCAGGCAGAGAGGTTGCCTCTCCCTGGTCCCTCTTTGTTTACTCTCCGTGGTTTCAATTCCCATTGTATTTCAGGCAAACATTTTAAGACCCCAGAACTGCTCTGGACCAACACTGATACCTTGGCTCCAGCAGTGGGAAGCTCAGCACTGTGACAGCATGAATGCATCAGCTCCAGTGGTGTTCCTGAGCTTGACAGACCCTGAGTTACAGGAGTGTTCAGCTGGAACCAGCTCCAGGCACTGACAAGGAGCTCTGGAGGCTCCGAAGAGTTGCTTCCCGCTGGGAATCAATCACGGTGCTTCATGCCTGGAGACACCAGCACCTCCAGAACCAACACCTCTGGGGACTGCTGGGACACTTTCTGAGAGACCCTCAAGATTCCTGATGTTATTGAAAACATCACCTGGTTTTTATTCTCACTTCCCATCTCCTTCAGAGTCTTTGTTCAGTATTTGCGCCCTCCTTCCTCTCACCTATTCAATTCAGATTTTGCTTCTCACCTGGCTTATCACAGCAGCACAATTTTCCATTTGAGCTCTGTCCCTCCAGCTCTGTTCTCCATCACACTGGCATTCTTTCCCCTCTTCTCTTACCTACAAAGCCCCTTGCTTTAGTCTGCCTTCACCTGCTGCAGAAACAGGGAGCTTGGACTCCCTGTGCTGCACTGAACGGGCGAGAAACTTCTTGCTTCAAAACACCACATCAATATTAAAAAGTGTCACTTAATTAGAACTAAGTTTGACTTCATCTGTGTCGGGAACTACTTGGAGCAATCACCATGCTGCAGGATTAAAGCACCACCAACAGCCATCATACACCTCAGCTGCAAACACAGTATCGCCAGGAATTCCCAACTCACAGCAACATTTGCTGTGCAAAGGGCAAATCCAAAAAACATTCCCAAGTAGTTCTTTGCCTTGCATGAGCTTAAACAAACACAAAATGTCAATTCTCAGAACGCTAGGCACACTTCAGCACTCTCTCCACAGCAGGAAGGGGTTGTGCAGCTCACTTGCCTGACACAGCACTGGAAATCTGAAAATTTGTATCCGTCAGGAGATCCAGCTCACACAAAAAGTCAATATACACATAGAAGTTCAGATTTTCAGAATCAGACTTAAGGATTTATTTAACATGAAGCACACCAACCACACATATCTCTGTATTTACTCAGTTTGGATCCTAAACAAGAGTTTTCACCCAGCTTGCTCAAAGCTCAGCTTTTAGTCAAGGATTTCCAGTGCATCTCTCCCTCCACTGAAAAAGTAGTTTTGTTTTTAATTTGGTCATGAAACAGCCCATACAATTTTCATTCCTAAAGTGATGATACCTGCCACCTTAAACAATCCCTGCTCTTCAATTCTCCTCCATTCCAATGTATTGCTCACTTCAGACTCCAGAATTCTTAAACAATTCAACCACTTTGGTAATTTTAACTGATTTTTCTTTCCAATACCTCCTTCACTTGAAGATTTCTAATTCCCCCTCCCCGCCGAAATAGTCACAGAGAAGAGAGCGTTAGATGTTAATCTAGTTCCTTGATTTGTAGCAGTTCTGCAGTTCTCTACCCAACCATTTAAATACTGTCATTCATAATAGGGTGATATACTGTACTATAAACCCTTTCACAAATGCTACGTCTTGGTATTTTTCTTTTGTGACAAAGACTCAGATTAGTTATAAACGGGAAAGAAAATGGACTCAGTGCTCAGACCTACCTACAGAATCTCACTGCTCAACAGTCTCTCCCCTTTTTTAAAATGAAATCCACCCCCTCTTCTTTAAAGAAAGCCAAAATCACTAAGCTTTTATTTTGCCTGATAGAGAACATTCCGTGGTCTGACAGCGCCCAGAATCCAGCAGCTTTCTCCTATAGTATAATCCTGAAATCCTTCAGTGGTTTGGATTAGAAGGGACCTTAAAGCCCATCCAGTCTCACCCCTGCCATGGGCAGGGACACCTCCCACTATCCCAGGCTGCTCTAAGCCCTGTCCAGCCTGGCCTTGGACACTCCCAGGGATCCAGGGGCAGCCACAATGTGTTTGAGGGGCCTCATGTCAGATCCTGGCTTTGATTCCAGGCACAGGAGCCTGTCCCTGGAGGTCGCTGGAGAAGTGTCTTGGTGAGGTACCAGAAGTCCGTAAAAGCCAAAGACCTTCCAAATGTGGGTTAAAGCAGCAGTTTGAGCGGGTGGGTTTTAGTCCAGGTCCCATTCCAGTTCATTCTCCCACACTGCCCTTGTTTTCCCGGTTCTTTTACCAAGGATGAAGGTACACGTTTCGAGCAGACACATGGCACTGTCCCCAGAGCTGAACAAAGCTCAGTCCCCTTCCAGCCAGCTCAGACCACGCTCTGGCTTTAGGGCTTGTTTACACCCCCACAGACCAGATCCAATCCACACGGCGGTTTTTAGCCAAACACATTTGGATAAACTCTCAATTAAGATGTAGCGAGGCTGGATCAAAATATTTTACATCTGCTATGTTTGCTTCATGCACTTAGTTAGAAATTCTATCAAAAATGCAATTGAATTTTCCTGGCAGGTTTTAGTCTGTATAAAACCACTCTGTCTGTTCCTCACTGGAATAGTTTCTGCTCAGGAAAACTAAATCCTGCAGTGTGTGTTGCATTACTTTTGTCTTCTCCCTAATAGCAGTTACAAAGTTCATTTCAAGCTTTACAGCTTTAGGACAGCTGTAAGTGAAATACATCCAGGTCATCTGATCATGACACTCATCTCCAGTTTATCACGACGTGAAGGATCCTCTGCAATAAACAAAACACTCATTTATATGATTTTTCTCCCTGTTTTAACTCATGCAAAATAAACTGAGATTTTATTTGTAAGAATTGCACTTTAATTACAGAATCCTCGACAGGTTTAGGTTGGAAAGGACCTTAAAGACCACACAATTCCACTCTCCTGCCATGGGCAAGAACACCTTCCACTATCCCAGGTTGCTGCAAGCCCCATCCAACCTGGCCTGGAACATTTCCAAAGATGGGGTAGCCAGAGTTTCTCGGGGCACCCTGTGCCAATTATTCCCTTTAAATTCAAAATATTGAAGTACCAACATCTGGCCTGGCTACTGAGACTGTTCTAAAGGTGTGCTGGCAATTACTGTAGTCAGAGGACATTTTGAATAAAAGCAGGGTTAGAGAAAACAGTATTTAAACCAAAGAGCAAGGACTTCCATAGTGTATATTTCAAATATCCAAACCAGTTCCAGTCAGACTACCAGTGTTTCAAACAACCCCTGCCACCCTCTCTCAAGCAACACCCCTTTTTCATCCCATTTATTGTTTTTAATTTGCCATTGTTAGCTATACTCTGGGAAAATGTTTCCTCAAGTGTTATATGCTAAAGCGCCAACGCTTTAAAATAAAGCAACAAACACAAACCCATGCAAAATAAAACAGGAAACAAGGGATGCTGGGCCAACAGCCCCGATCCAGATTCACACACAATTACCACACAATTAAATGGGAGCAAAAGAATGATGAAAATATTCAGAATGCCCAAAGTTTGCTTTGTTCAAAAAATTAGGCTAAAGGGCTTTAACTGCGTGCTGTTCAGTTTACTCTTTTGATTGCTTTACCACTATGTAAATCAATTTGTTAATGTTCCTTACAAAATGCATGAGCCAGTTATACTGACAAACACACAAAGCTCATTCGTAATTAGCAGTTAATTAGTACGAAGGAACAGATGCTGTTAGAGTTTCAGCAGGCGAACAGGTTCTGTAAACAATGCTTATAAATCTAAATGAATTTATTAACCACAATGCAACTGTCAACGTTTTGCTGGCAACCATACAAATATGGTGGAATCCCCAAAACATCTTTACGACATATTAATAATCATTGTGTCAACCCAAGTCTATCAGGCAGCCTCACTTGCTAACTGTCATAAGCTTCCTACTTAATCTTCTTATGTCACTTCTCGGGACTAATTCCTCATGCCCTGGGAGGAAGAGCTGCAGCCACCAAAGCCAGCCCAGATGCGCACGGATTCACCTCCGACACACGGCGGCTCCTCGGAACAAAGGCATTTTCCCACCGCTTCCTCGAGCAAGTGTCCTCATCGTGCTGGATGCAACCTGGCCCAGTAGAAGATGTCCCTGTTCATCTGGGGATTTGGTCTAGCTGATCCCTAAAGGTCCTTTCAAACCCAAATCATTCTGATTCCAGATCTCGTCCACTGAAAAGAAGTAAAGGCCAATTCTTCCTGCTCTGCTGGCTGATTTGGAGATGAGCCCCCATGCCAGCGCTGAGCTGCTGCCAACACAAGGGATTGCAGGGAGTTTTGGGAGCTCAGAAGGGGTTTAGGTTGGATCTCAGGGAAAGGTTCTTCCCCCAGAGGGTGCTGGGCACTGCCCAGGCTCCCCAGGGAATGGGCACAGCCCCGAGGCTGCCAGAGCTCCAGGAGCTTTGGGACACCGCTGCCAGGGATGCCCAGGGTGGGACTGGTGGGGTGTCTGTGCAGGGCCTGGGGTTGGACTCCATGATCCTTGTGGGTCCCTCCCAGCTCAGGAGATTCTGACTCTGTGGTTATAAACTCACACATTCAGCCACGGACTGATGCCATCGTTCTGCGGCGGTGTTTCGATTACGTGGGTAGATGAAGGCGGCTCAGATAAAGAGAGTGCATCTTGTAAAGCATTTTCTAGATGCAACTATTGAAGCACCACCTCGAGTCAGAGGCTTTTGGCCAGGGGCCAGCTCAGAGCCTCAGGGCAACAGCGAAGATCCCTCGGTGCCCTCGCTGCTGTCACTCTCCGCATGTCACACTGACATGCCACCCTGATATATTACACCATTTCAGCACTGGAAAATTCTAATAAATGTTTTAAAGTCGTATTATGGCTTTCTTTATTGATGTTCTCTTTTACACCTCCTTTGCTTCCGCTCATTCCCTCCTCCTCTCCACCGAGGCACTCTAACGCCTCTTTCCCCGTGTTCCGTCCTACGGACACTCCAGGATTTGCAATATCCAGCACACAGAAGAGGATGAGAACATCCCAAATGTATTAAATCCTCCATAGTCTCGCCACAGAGACTGTTTTGGCTTGCTTCCTGCAGGCTCCAGCCCCACTCACTGCATTGTTACTGCACCCAAAATCCTGGAAGTTGGGGGAGCCCATTTTCTGCTGGCATCCAGCACCAGGAACAAGAGGAGGATGTTCATGGCAGAGCCTCAGAAAAATACAAATACTCTGTGCCTTCTCTTATGAACACTGGAAAACAGATCCTTGACTGATTTATACTAAAGAGCAGCACCTGCTCCTTTTATACAATAGGGATTTCCCCTCCACCATCCCTTTAAAAAAAATTGGTATTTTAGGTAAGAGAAGCTCTTTCCCTACTATTTCTGCAGAGGCTGATAATCTCTCTCCTCCTCCCTGCTTCCACTCTCTTTCCACAGTCCCTCCAAGGATGCTTAACCTGATCTACACTCTATTCCAAACAAAAGCTGGAATGTCTCCTCTTGAATCTTAAGGATGAGCAAGAGCTATGGTCACACCTGATGTGTCAGCTAGGAAATCATCAGCTGCTACTCAAACCCACAAGTTTGTCCCTGTCTCTTTCAAGAAACATCAAGAGCATTACATCTGGATGGGATTGAAAACAAATGAATAAATAAATAAGGAGGATGGATGGAGTTGAACACTTCTTACTGGCAGTCCTAAGCAATCTACGACCTCTTACTGTATTAACATATAAACCATTTAGGAAACACATTTATAAACCATTCAGGAAACACAGGATTTCTCTATATTTTTAAAGTTGGTGATCCTGCTACTCTCCATCATTGCCCTACAAGGCACTGGTCTCCTTTGCTCACTTTGAAGGCTGGGGCCACTCAAATAAATGGAATACTATTTTTGCAACTGTGTGCCCCCTGCCCAAATCAACACTAATGAACATTTAAATACACCCTTAGCTCCAGGTGACAGCCAGGGGAAATAAAAAAAAATATAAAAAGTTAATTTCTCTGAAAAGTTTACTGATAATATTTCATTTATGGATCCTTAAGTGCACCTGTGGAACAGCTGTAGGGGGCTCACCTTGGTCTAAGAATGCTTGGGACTATCACTGTATGACAGGCCTGGGTATTTAAAGTATTTAGAGATGAAAAAACAACATTCCATAGGATGTGAAACACAAAACTCATATAAAAGAAACAGTATTAGAAATTCAGTCTTGATAAGCCAAAGGCCCAAATTCCAGCTTCTTCCTGCAACCCTCAGACATCCCAGGAAGGGAAACCAGCAGACTCCAGGAAGCAGGAGGAAGCAGATGGGAGGATCCAGTGGGACAAACTGATAGATACATGAGGAAAAAGAGGAATTGTCTCAGTCAGAAAGGCTGAGGCTCATGCCCAGGTCTGCGTGCTGTGGCCAAGGGGCAGCAGGGGCCGTGCCCTTGGACTAGAAGCCTGATCCTTGGGCAAGGAAAGGGTTTAACACCCAGAGCTCCCAGCTCCACACGTCCCAGAGAGCTTTTTACTGTTATTTTATTCCAAATTCTAAGGACTACAGCTTTTCTTGGGATAGTATCTGAAACTCATCAAGTGGAAAAACCCACAAACCCAGCTTTCACAGCCAAATTAAACATTATTCCAGGCAGGTACATGGAGCTGAAGCCATTCTTCTGATGTAAGGGCACATTTGATCTAATTGGAAAAAATATTTCAAGTGCACTGGGAATAGTCACTGTTAACTGAATGCAACAACGAAAAAGGAAAAAAGAGCATGCAGACCCCAGGGAATTACCAAATCAATTAACAACTAATTCAGGAACTAATTTCTGTATTGCCTCTTAGCACAAAACTGTATCTTTAATTTCTCCTGCAATAAGCATCACCATGATAGTCCTAACACACTCTGACGCTTTAAATGAGTTTACAAGTATCTCTTTTTGATTGGCTATATAACATTATTTCTTCACAGTTCAATGCAACCATAGCCAAGTGCTCTGAAATATTTAATTATACTGGTAGCGACCAGTTAACAATTTCCAGAACCATAGTGAGTACAAAACATTTTATAACTGGTAATCAGCTAATTAAAAAAAAGCCCAGCAAAATGTGTATGTTCTGATTATAAACAATTGCAGAGGAATTACACAGAAGATTTCAGCACTAAGAGTATTTGGCTCCAAACCATACCCTGGTGTTTGTACAAGCTGATCTGGAGACTGATTACTGTGATTAGACAGATGTGTGACAGAGGAAATTACACCTCACACTGGAGATAAATAAATCAAACCATGTCATCTGCCAGTTCCTTGTAAATCACGTCAGTCCTGACTTTGGGAAAGCTGCTCCTTGGAGACACCCAACGCTGGCTTGCAAACAACATTCTACAAACCTACCTGAGCAGCAGTGAGGAAAAATACAAAGCAGAGGGAGTTTGGGTGAATGCTCCTTCCAGGACCTGAGGGGAGCCCAAGAGAAAGATGGAGACTTTTCACAAGGGCCTGGAGTGCCAGGACAAAGGAGAATGGCTTCAAAGAGGGCAGGGTTGGATGGGATACTGAGAAGGAATTCCTCCCTGTGAAGGTGGGGAGGCCCTGGCACAGGGTGCCCAGAGCAGCTGTGGCTGCCCCTGGATCCCTGGAAGCACCCAAGGCCAGGTTGGATGGGGCTTGGAGCAGCCTGGGACAGTGGAAGGTGTCCCTGCCCATGGCAGGGGGTGGAACAAGATGATCTTTAAGGTCCTTCCAACCCAAACCATTCTGGGATTCTCTGTTTTGGAGCAGAAGCAGCAGCACAGTGGGCTGAGTCTGTGTGTCAGTGAAAGAGGGGGTTCAGTGCAGAAACACACAGCTCTAAGGCAGGCAAGTAAATCCTGGGTTCTGTGTGCCCTCTGCAAGTTTGCTGCCATCCTCCTCCTGAAATGCTTTTGGCCCTTACCTGCATTAGCCACTTTTATTTCAAAACACAACCTGATGCTGCACTCAGACAGAAGAGAGAAGCCATCAGATAAGCCCTGGCACTCCTGGCTGGAGCATCACCTGTCGGTCGTGCTGCTCTGGATCGTTTTTTTCACCCTGTCAAGTCCGATGAATTAAGCAGGAAGAGCCGCTAAGATCGCTGCTTATTTGTTCTCTCTTCTGGTAGACTCCAAGTAAACATCTGCAGCCAGGAAAGCTGCTGCAAAGAGCATTTACTGTTTGTGAGGACGGCGAGTCTCGGATGTGACACTTGCCCGGAGCGCTGCAGTGCTCTTGTGGGAGTGAGGATGACTAAGGACATCGCTTTGACTGACCAGACGTGGCAGATGATCCCTTTTCAAAACCCATTTCCAAGACACTGCCGTGCCTGCTGAAATGCTCCAGCAGCTGGACAGACAGCTGCAGGTATTTTAAGGGAAAACACATTTCAGGTAGGACAATCTCCCTGCTTCAATGGAAGCACCAAGATAACAGCATTGTGTGTTATTCCATGCAAGAATTGTGTAACTGGTGCTTAAACATCCCAGCTAGGGCTAAAAATGAACAAAACCAAGGTTAGGAAGTAGGAAATCTCTAGTGAAGCAGAGGAAGTAGAAAATAACTACTGAAGCAGAGGCAAGACTGACCTCCACCTGTAGGGAGCTGAGGAGAAATGACAGGTTTTTTATGCCAAGTTTGACATTTGATGAGAGCCTCTTCAAAGTTACCTCCGCAGAGTTTAATGATTTTTTATAAAATTCAGATGTACGTCGGGAAATTCCAGTTTTGTTCATGCCCATCTTCAGGAAAAACTGCAACTTGTGCATCCAGGAACCAAACTCTTCTTCATGAACAGCAAACCAGTGATGCCACCCCCATGCCTTGACATAAAAAATATTTGCCATTTTTAGGTCAGAGTAAAGGAAAAAAAAAAAAAAGACAAAATACCTAATTTCATTAAGATTACTTTAATGTACTTAAATATGCCAAGCTGGCAGGCAAAGAAGGTCATTTGAAATATCACCTAAAAGTAAAGCCTGAATAAGATATTCCACTTTCTCCATTAATCCAGCCATTTGCAAACTGAGGGAAGGGAATGGATTCTGAAGTTCACCTTTGCAAGTCATGGATGGCAAATTTTTCACTGTGTCATCAATACAGCATTAACCATTAGAACATTTCTTTCTAATCCAGGCTTCAAGTTTGTCATCCCTAAACGATGCAGGATTTTGGGGGCACGAGAGGTGCAGCACCTCTCAGGGTAAGCCAAGGGTGGAGGCAACCTGTCAAACCTCAATTTTGGCCAGTTTTTGGTAAAAGAACAGTCAAGGTTATATAGATGGAGTACATAATGATGTGAGCATCTGTGGTTAAGTGCAAAGGGCAAAGAGAAGAAGGGCTGGGAGCGGAAAGTCAAGGCCAGCTCTTAGTATTTATTTACACTCCAGTCTGGGGGGGGNNNGGCGGGGGGGGGGAGGGGGGAAAGAAAAAAAAAAAAAAAAAAAAAAAAAAAAAAAAAAAAAAAAAAAAAAAAAGAAAGAGCACACAGCTGCCATCCCAAAAACAGACCTCCCATCTGCCACCCACGATTTGCATGTCACCTTCTCCAGGCTCATTTGTACTTCATTAACTGCCATTGACTTAACAAGATTTATGCAAATGACACCATAGGAGCTCGCTAACTCCCACTGCAATCAAGTGATTATGTATGTACAATTCTCCACAGCAATGAAAAATTAATACATGACAAGCCCCCTCACCGCTGAGCTGAGCTTCTTGCTTTTATTTTTCTTGTTGTGTGCAGTTTTTTTTAAAATTTGAATATGCCCTACTGATAAAGATTTCCCAAACCCACAAAAACTGAAGTGATTTTCCCAAAACGCTACAAAACCTCCCATCCTAGAAAGTCAATTCCCCAAAACTGTACAGCGAGTAAAGGACTTCAAAATACTCTTCAAAATACTCACTCAGGCTATCAGGAACAAGTCTTCTTTTCCAGAATAAATGGGTTTGATGGGAGGATTCTCCAACTGGAGCAAGCCACTCGTTTTAAGAGTATTATTAGCAATGCTACAGAAAATAGCTTAAATATTCTTAGTTTAAACACCTCTTTCTCCGAAGTACAGAACTTTCTACAGGTTTTAACTTGGAGCCAATATTGTTCAAGACTTTTTCTGACTCCATTTGACTTGCACAGGATATTTAAACAGCACACAACTGAAATTTTGTATCATTTTTTAAAAAATTCCGACATCCCCAGTTCTCAGCAACTGCTGAAAGTCCGGGATTTAAGGCATGCTGATATGGCTGTGCATGCACAAGGTGTTGGTACCTCCCCAGGAAACTGGCCTTCCCAAAATTTCACTCACCTTAAGAGTATTTTGGCAGGAGTGAGCAGCCACCCTTCAAAAACAAGCCTGCTTTTCATCACCTACATTTGGGGTTTCTGCTGGGAGCAGGAAGGGTCGTCAGGACAGCTTTATATGGCTTAGCCCAATAAAACCATATTTAGCACCGCAGTGAAAAATCAGCTTTACCGTGTAGAAAGGACAATAAGGAGAGGAGAATAAGAACATTAACTCTTTTTGACCAGGCTGCTCTGAGTTAAGGAAAAAGCCCTGAAGGAATGAGGCGTTTCCTTGGAAGGAAAGAGGCTATTCACAATCTCACCTCTTCCATGGAACCCTGGAATGGTTTGGGTTGGAAGGGACCTTATAGTCCATCTCATTCCGACACCCTGCCATGGGCAGGGACACCTTCCCCTAGACCAGGCTGCTCAGGGCTCCCTCCAAACTCTCCCAAACTCTCAGGGATTTCCCTTAAATTCACAGGGATTCAGGGACCAAGAACAGGAATGCAGGAGCAGGTTGCAACTCTTGGCTTCTTTTGACCAAAACCCCCTGGCAGCTGTGCAGGTCCGTACCTGGGTCCCACAATGATCAGCAACTCTCATAGTGCTGGGAGAGATTCTATTTTTTCCTCAAAACCAGAACATTTCAAGCCTCCAAAGAACTTGTTTTGGCTGGAGGTTTTATCATTTGTTTGTGGGGTGTTGCTGGGTTTGGTTTTGTTGTTTGGGGGTTTTTTTGGTGGAACTTTTGTTGCTGCTGTTTAGTTTTATTCTCCCACGGCAATCCTGAAACCAGATTTCTCTTTCTATTCCCAAGTATCCCAAGCAACAAGAGACAGTACAAGAAGAAACGGCCTCAAGTTGCACCAGGGGAGGTTCAGGTTGGATATTAGGAAAAATTTCTTCACGGAAAGGGTGGTCAGGCATTGGCAAAGCTGCCCAGGGCAGTGGTGGAGTCGCCATCCCTGGAGGGATTTAAAACCCATGAGGATGTGGCACTTGGGGACACAGGTTAGTGGTGGCCTTGGCAGTGCTTGTTTCAACATTGGGCTTGGTGATCTCAGAGGGCTTTTCCCACCTGAATGACTCTGTGATTCTATTCACCACAGAAAACATCACAATGGAAGGGGTTTCTCGTCTTAAGAAGAACAGCAGCACTAAGATTTTTTGGTTGAGAAGTTCCTTTTCTGTCTCAGTCCCTTTATCCCTCTGTCTTATTCCCAGTTAAGGCCTGAAATAAAAGACACCAACTTTCCTAGCAGGAATTTCTACTGCCTCAGAGACAGTCCAAGGATCTGGCACCTGTCGAGCTCCTCAAGAACTGTGTCAGCAACTGAACCTGGAACCACCTCTACTGACCAGACCTCCAAAATCCCTCCTCTTGACATCTCAGGGTGATGTGAAATCCCACTGGGAGCAGCCACCCTACAGCACCGCACACCTCCCAACCTCCCATCCCCAAACCCCAATGAACAGGATGGATCTGCTGAGGACACACATCAAGGATTTGCAGGTAATTGCTCGTACGTGACAAAATGAAATTACCATAATTGGGATTAGTAACGAGAAGGACACGTTCCCAGAAGATTGGTCATATTTGGTACACAAGCAGGGGTGCAAGGAGAATTTTTCCACACAGAAATTCCAGATATTGTAGGGGATATTTTGTTACAACACGCTGTAGCACAATCACACAAGATTTATCCTGCAATACTCTTCCTACGAGTGTGTTTTTAATCAAATTAATTCCATAGAACAGCATTTTAGGAAAGAACAGTACGTATGCCTGGAATAAATATTGGCACATCTACTCCTCAGTTTTTACATTCTCAGCTGCACTTTTGTTTAATTAGCATTACCCAAAAGGATTGCAGCCCGTCTAACCCATCCTGTACCACACAAAAGCTGGAGGGAAAGAAAATTGTAGCTTGCTTTAAATGCCTGGAATCTCCTCCCCTGAATGCAGAGCCAAATACTGAGCTCCTCTGCTTTCAAACTGCTCTTCTGGATTGCAGCGTGCTTGATTAAAATTTGCCTACTAGAGATTCACACACGACAGCATTTTTGCTGCCTGATGGTCCCAAAAGGTCTTTCAGAATGACTTTAAGAAGAAAAATCACAGCTGATAGTTAAGGGTACAAAATCACCTCCTCCTCACATCCAGAAATAGAGGAAAAGCCGTGAAACACCCCAAAATATGTAAACTCAGCTCCACACAGGACATCCAGGGCTACCTGGCAGGATAAGGCATGTACTGAGGGAAGATCAGGAGAGGCAAGTAAGCCTCTGGAGGGCAGGAAAGGCACCAAAACAATGGGAAAAAAACATGTGGGAATAAAATAAGTGCAAAGGAAAGGGAGCTTATCTCTAGCAAGGCAACTCACACATGAGTAAACACTTGCAAACACTAACACAGAAACTGTGTGAGAAGCATTCCATGGGAACGTGGAGATCTCAACCACATGGAGTCAGTGCCATTTCATTTCAGAAAGTAAATCATCTCATTCCCCAAATACTTCCCCATCCAACACTGGCACTGCTTTTGCCTTTCAGAGGAGTGTTCCCAGCCACAATTTAGCATTGAGTTTCCAGGCTAATGAAAGTGCATCTAGGCTAGTAAAACAGACCAAAACAAATCCTCGGCTTCAAGTCCTGTTGTGTAATGAGAAAGTTTAATTAAGGCCACACATTACAGCTGTAAACGTTCTCTTATATAATAAGGTCTAAATGAAACTGAACCTAATCAAAGTTACAATTCCTTCATTAGCAAATTACAAACAAGAGCGCGCAGCTGACACACCGGCCATGATTATCACAACTAATTGCCTCGTTGTTACGGAGCAGCCTGAAACTGTGTTCAGATGTCCGTCTGTGGTAGCAAATTAGGGCCACATCAGGCTATTCCTGCGATCACAAGGGGCTCTTGTCGAGCGATCTGATTTACCCTGCGCCTGGCAGCACTCAGCCCAATCAAAGCCCCCTCTACAAAAGCGGCTTTGAAGCCAGCACAGCCTAGAAACCCGCTCCATATGCAGGCCGGCAGACTGCACTTCATTAGGCCTGTTGTCACATTTTCCCTCTTCTTATTCTAATGATCCTATTTTAATACACATAGGAACCTCTCCTAATTGATGTCAAGTGAGTGACTTCCACATTCATCACCGGCGCACATCAAACGCCGCTCGGCGCGCGGGCCCCGCCACCGCCGTGCCGCGGACCCGAGGTGTGTCTCCCAACTATGGAAAGCAGGGGGAAAAAAAATACAACTATTTCGGCATTACCTGCTTAATTGGGATTGCGCGGCCGCTTCCAATGCTGTCTGTTCTGCTCTCCAGGACCTTCTTCTCTTTGTCTGGGTCACTCCCTTTCCGAGACTGCAGAGCGAAAAGAAAAGTTTGTGCTCCATTAAATGCACACAGACGATGCTTTTATTTGCCTTTCCCCCCCCGCCCCGGGGCAATTAAAAAATAATTTGGCAGGTAAATACAGGCTCAAAAGCTGCGGGATGGATCTACACAAGTACACAACCACCCTAAAATGTGAATAAATTTCCCATCCGCCACCCATAAATTTCAACCATCCGCTAGTTTGAAATGCATTTGGCTTTAAAGAGTTACAGTTTCACTGTCTGAAGATCCATCAGAGGATGTGTTTCTGAAGTTTCCAACAGTAGCTCCAAAGGGGAATGAAGGCACCATCTCCTCATTAAAAAAATTTAATATATCCATGCATACGTTTAATTCACACCTGTGTGGCTCTTAGAAATGTCAGCAACTATTTAGAAATATGATTTTATAATGCTGGTTTTGACCACATGAACTTTAACTTATTACTTTTTTCTGCTTCAGGATGGCTAGAAAGTTGGAACTGCAAGAAAAGCTCGTGACTGGTGCTGGAAAAAGTCTTCTGAACACAATGTGGAAAAATTAGCACAAGGAGAATTTAACCAATGTCTAAAACCTGAATTGCTTTATCCAAGGCTGGAACTGCTGCGGGAGTGAGGTCACAGCGCTCGCTTCATGACTTTAGCAAGTTATATGGGAATTTGAAGAAGTTATTCAGATCGCAGCCCGTTATTGCGACAGAACGCACGAGCGCCATGATTTTGACAGATTTATTTTATTACAAAAAGAAGACCTGAGAGTCATCCTCCTTAATAACTGCACTGACAAGTGACAACTTCACTCCATTACTTTCCAATGGGAACATTACTCACACAATATCGGAAATGGGAAAACATTTTCACGTGCTTTTCAACTCGGCGATGATGTATGAAAGGAGCCCGTTCGTGGTGTCCGGCACCACAACGGGGAGTTAATGAAACCCGGGCCGACGTCAGAGCCCGCTCCGCGCTTCCAGCGGA
Source organism: Oriolus oriolus (assembly GCA_013400235.1). Classification (NCBI taxonomy): domain Eukaryota; kingdom Metazoa; phylum Chordata; class Aves; order Passeriformes; family Corvidae; genus Oriolus; species Oriolus oriolus. Next base: position 110,914 of record VXBT01001627.1, on the reverse strand, counting down.
AAGGGACTTTCGGAACACCGAAATCAGGAGGACGGTCGGGATCGTGGCTGGCTAATGCCCATTTCCCCCGTTCCACAAAGGGGTGGAAGGAAGAATAAACCCCCGGAGCAGCTGCCCTCGGGTGTGAGAGGAGGGAACGGGAGGGAGGGAGGGAAGCCAGCGAGGAGGACTTCAAGTAACAGCATTCTAAGCAACACATTCACCCAGCGGGGATCCCGTGCTGCCGGCCCCGCTCCGCCGGGAACGGGCTCCTATCACCAGTTACTATGGTTCGGGGCAATGGAATGACGTGCTGGGGAATTAAACAAAGAATAAATGAAAGCAAGCAAAACAAGTGGGAGGGATGAAATCCAGTGTGCAGGATAACTATTGTTCCTCGTCCTTCAAGACAGATTTCTGCCTCTGAAAGTGCCACTTCCCAAGAATACAAGGCAAAACAAAGCTTCAATGGCGCAAAGCGCCCGTAAGTGACATTGTAAAGAAACTCAGTGAAGGTGCCCAAATCCTTGGGAGGGGAGTTGTCAACTTGAATGTTTCTTTTTTATCTGACTTTTTTTAGAGAAAGGACCCTGCCTCTGAAATGCTGGCTGAATATCTGCGTGCTGTTTTCCATTTCTAGTTTTAAATCATCACCATTCCCTGGAAGTAACCTCATCTGGATATCACACGCTGCACGTGGAAGGGAAATATCTACGTGCAAAACACTGGTAAATGCCAAAAGAACAGAAATATAGGGATTTCTGGTTGGCAAATTCCCTTCCAGCTGCTCGTAATCACAGAATCCCTAACGTTTTCCAGGGGAGAATCTTCGCACGCTCCGCTATTTATAAAGATAAATTGTGCAGTGAAACAGAGATCTGATCTTTCATGCTTTTGTACCGATGACACACACAATGTGTCTTACATCCTACAGCAGAAAAAAAAACCCACTCCAAACCGCACCGGAACAACACTTCCCAGGACTTTTTCTGATGGCACATCTACACATTAAAGGGTTCCATTTAAAATTTGGTGCCAGCGTAAACCAGAAGTAGTCTGGAAAAATTAAAACACCTGCAATGAATATGATTTGAGTGATTTCCCCTTTGCACTGGAAGTCATGCACAGACTGAATCCATGTAAAACTAGCCCCAAGCTGTCACATCTGAGCTTGGGCACAACCAGACCCAGATTTGCAGTGCAGAGCACCCCAAAAGTAAAAATACTCATCTCTAACAGTGGGTACTGAGACAGAGAGTCCATTTTAAGTTTGCAAAATTCTCTTGGAATTCTGTAAATATATAACACAGGTAATACTGAATGTGGGAAAGGAGATGCACCTTTCTGTGCCAGAAATTCCCTCATCCCATATGGGACCAGATATGGTTAGAATCAGCCCCTTGCTCAGTGGACCTCACAGATGCATTTTAAATCCTCACCTGCCCTATACATTATTATTATTTGGTGGTCCCTGTTATCACCAAAACAAAGGATATCAACCCTTGCACTAATATTTCATCTATTTTATCACCTAAGTGGAAAATGAGTTGCTGCAACGATAGCTTTACCACAAACATTAATACTCCGAGTCAAAAAGATCAGATGCTGCATTTAATGCACAGAAGGTGGACACGTTTAACATTCTCAACCCTACTCCAACTCAAAAACTGTAATTAAGAAAAATCAAACGTTTTCAACTTAGCCCAGTTTTCTTCCAACAACAGAAGATTTAAAGATCACTAAACAGACTACCTGTGCTAGATAACAAGGGGTAACTTGCAATTATTAAACAGAAAGATATCTGATTCTGTAAGAGATAAAGGCGTAAGTGACTGGAAAGGGAAGCACAGCGAGAAATCCAGAGCGAAACAGTAAAATATTTTAATTACACACTCTGTTCGTAACTACACAGAAAATACTGGTTATCTATTTATTCAATTAAATAATTCCAGGTTATAACTTGGCACAAAAGCTGGGTTACAGCAGAGTGGGCGTTAAGTACTTCAGGACATGGATTACAGGGCAACTCATTAAACAAAAAAATCTCACTACACCCACTTTAAAAGACACAACTAATTCTGCAAAGCCAAATTATTCTTATTTTTCCCAGTTATCAGATATTAAGACAACTCTCAACACCCTCTCATATTAGCAAATATGGTTCTCACTAATTATCCCAAAGCAGAGCTTTAGTCTATTTGTTTACAGCTGACTTAACGCTCCTCTCAAACCTTTCCTGTGACTGTAGATGTTTTTCTCTCCTCCCTTTCTCAGATTTATAGTTGCTCCAAACCAAAACATCCCCAGTTCCCCAAATGTCAACACCACCCACAGAGCCCTTGCAGCACCTCACGCATCCTTCAGCCCGGACATGGATGGTCGGCGATGCTTTCAGGGATGCAGTGGCATCCCAGCTCTGCTTCCAGAGCTCTGATTGCTGGCGGTTTCTGGGCTGACACTGACATCTAGTGGGGTTGGGAACTCTGGAATTTTCCCATCAAACTCCAGAGTATTCCCACCAAGGGGAAGAAATCCGCACGACTGTTATCTGATATCGGTGTCAAAGTTGGGACGCTCCTTCCCAGGCCACTCATTTTATTGTTTTCCACCTACACATTTGCACCCAAACACAAATGCATGATTTCCTTTCCTTTGCAGGAGTGGGATATCTGGGTTTAAATCCAAATACCCCTGTTGGGATGGACACAGGATCCCTGGGGCTCTGTGCTGTCACTCAGCGCTCCAAAACAGGGACAAAACTTTGCACTTGCTGAAGGTGGAGAGCTCAGATTTCCCTCAGAGGATGAGGAAATGGTTTTATCGGGTTTCTACGTGGGAAATGAGCACTACATCACCTTTGGAATAAAATATATAAATTCTCCATGTTGACAGGGAGGTTGTGGGTTCCTGAACACATCTAAAGGGTAGCTACAGCCTCCCAGGGAGTTTCATATGAGCCCACAGGGATTGTGAGTTTGCTATGATGTGTGTGAACTATCAAAAAACTGCTTACAAACCACAATTACACCTGCAACACGATCCCAGAGCTTTCAGCAAGAGGGCTAAACCAAGGAAATCTTCACTCAAGGCTTCACCGGCATCCCCCAAACTACTTCTGCATAACAAAGACCTGTCATATTGCACCATGCAGCTTTCTATTTGATTTTTTTTGTTTGGTTTTAGGTGCTTTGGCCTCTCAATGAAGCAAAAACCAGGTGGTTTGGGAAGAAAAAAAGTTGTTTTAATCTCATCATCATTTTTAACCCTGGAGAAGAAAAAAGTGATCTAATTCCATAAAAGTAGCATGGGGTGGTTATACAATAGTTTGGCTTGGGAAGGAGCTTAAAGCTCATCCCACTCCACCCCCTGCCACAAGCAGGGACATCTTCCATGATCCCAGGCTGCTCCAAGCCCCGTCCAGCCTGGCTTTGGACACTTCCAGGGATCCAGGGGCAGCCACAGCTGCTCTGGGCACCCTGTGCCAGGGCCTGCCCCCCCTCCCAGTGAGGAATTCCTTCCCAATATCCCATCTCACCCTGCCCTGTCAGTGCAAGTCCCACCACCCCAGGCCCTCATCCCCAGTCCCTCTCCAGCTCTCTTGGAGCCCCTTTAGGCACTGAAAAGGGCTCTAAGGTCTCCCTGGAGCCTTCTCTTCTCCAGGCTGAACAACCTCCAGTCTCTCAGCCCGCCTTCCTAGGAAAAGCGCTCCTGTTTAACTCTCAAACAGAACCACCCAATGATAATTCCAAGATGTTCTTGTTTGAAGTCCACAGATCCATCTCACCACTGCAGTGTGGATCAGAGCAGCCCGGCTGCAGAGGGCTGAAGCTCCAGCTGTCCCCACAGCAGCATGCACACCACAGCAGCACAGGGTCCCCTGGCTCACTCACCGTGAAGAGGTTGGATCGGCGCTTGGACTGTTTACGGACAGGAGTTGGTGTGTTGGCTGTGGGAGGAACGTCAATCCGCAGCTCCTTCTGGCTGGTGCTTGGAGTTGATGGGACAGAGGAGGAATAATCACTTAAACTCCCTCCTCCATTACTGGTCTGCAAGGATTAAAGTGAGTTTTAAACAGTGGAACACTGCTTTCAAGAAATGACAATCCACAGCTGCATCTTATTTACTCCTGACTTACTCCAAATTGATGTAAAAGAGCAGCCAGGGCTCAGGGACTCAGCAGGGCTGCCCTACTGCCACCCTTTTCCACACATTTCTATTCCAAGCCTTTAAAGTCCTGCCCTGCCATTGTTTTTTGAACACCTAGATAGCTCTGTTTATACAGCAGGCACATTTGCATTCTACGCAGTACAACCTTAACTGGGTATCAACAGTTTCATTTGTTTTCTAGTGTTCGAGTAAGCAAAACATTGGGGAAAACCTTTCAAATCTGGATTTCTACTTCATAGCTACTAAATTCTAACCTAAGAGAAAACACCCAGTGCCATGGAGCTGCGTAGCTGGAGCTAATCCTAGTCTGGAGCACCAGATCACTGAGAGCTGATCAAGAAAATGAAAAATAGCTACAGTGGAGTTGGAAAAATCCCAACATATTCCAAGAATCACAGAATCTCCTGAGCTGCAAGGGACCCACAAGGATAATTGAGTTCAAGTCCTGACCCTGCACAGGATTTGTTGAAGCCACTGCTACGAAGATACAAAACTTGTAAGATATTCCAATTTACTCAAGGCAGCCAAAACTGTGATGTTACACCCTAGTCCTGAAAGAAATAAAGCACTGAGTCTATAAAACAATAAATGAACAGAGGTAACAAATTCCTAAAAGCAGGAAGGTGAGGAAACCAGACAGAATGGAAAGGACCAAAAGGTGATTAAGAAAAAAGTCTCATTTCTTCTTTAAGAGGACTTATTACACATGACATAAACAAGTACTAAACACCATTAAAGGAGGGGATGCTCTATGGGCTGATGGGGGACTGGGGCAGGACAACAGGGAAAATTCTCTCTGCTGGGGATGGAAAACTCAGCAGAGGAGCAGCAGTGGATGAAGGGGCTGGGCAACAACTCACACGTAGCTTTTGGGGCAAAAATCCACACCTGGGATGCACAGAGAAGGGGGAAAGTCCATCTTTAAAGCAGTCAAGTTTCCTAGAGGAAGTGAGGAAAGGTGGTAGGAGGGTATTTCCAGAATTCCTGAGGAGAAAGATACCTGATGGGACCTCCTCCATTCTCCTAGGGGATCAGGATCTCAAGCTGCAACCAGTCAGGATGAAAAAGCAGGAGACAATCCCTTACACCCCCCCAGCTGAAGTCTCTCAATGCCCCAAGTTCTCTTCCGATTCTTGCAGCTTTTCCAAATCAGGGAGCAGAGGTGAAGGCACTGAAAGCAGCTGAGGAGCTGGAGAGAGATTTCCTACAACATTCTCAAGTGCCAGAGGAAGCAGCAGCAGAATTGGGAGACGTGTATGAAACAAAGGAGATGAAATAACATAATTGAAATGATCACTTTTAGTGTCCTACTGGAGAATGGTAACACTGGAGAGGAGAGCGGGACAACCTGAGAAGAAATGGCCTCAATCACCCCACATTTGCTTTCCCTGTCTCTGTGGCACCTTGTTCCCAAACCACTGCATGTGCTGGAGATGAGAAGAGTGGCATGGAAATCTTTTTTTCTTTTTTTTTTTAACTGAAATTAACATATTTATATCCTAAGAGCCTACTTCCCAGATGGAGAACATGAAGGATTCCCTAAAATTTTACCTTTTAAATCCTTCATCATTTTATAGCATCATTTTACACTTTTTGCAGCTGTCTGCTGGATTTCTAAGTGATTTATTTTCCAGGAGTGAGTAACTCCTGAAGGAAAACACAAACCTGTTGGATATTCTGTTCCCCAGAGACACACAGAGAGTTTCTATAAAAGAAGTCCTGCAGGCAATGTTTCTCTTCTCGCACACCAAGCCCAGTGCATTTCCAACTTTGTAAATAAAACTCTGAGGTGATTTCAAAATAAGCCACTGGCTGGAACAATGGAAAACACAACCAGAGAAACACTTGGAAATCATAAAAATGGAATCACAGATGAATCTGGGTTGGAAGGGACCCCAAGGATCATCTCATTCCAACTCCTTGCCACGGGCAGGGATGCCTTCCACTATCCCAGGTTGCTCCAAGCACCATCCAACCTGGCCTTGGACACTTGCAGGGATCCAGGGGCAGCCACAGCTGCTCTGGGCACCCTGTGCCAGGGCCTGCCCACCCTCACAGGGAAGAATCTAAAATGCTTGTTCTAGATAACTGTTAGATTACTTAGAAACAACCCTGTTTCAACAAACAAAAGGATTGTGATATATGTGGCAAATGTCATATCGTTTCTGTTTTAGTTCTGCTATTCCAGAAAATCCCCAAAAAGCAAAAGGAACAGCAAAGTTAAGCAACGCAGTCTCTTCTCTAGTTAAGTGTCCAAAATATTACAACAGAATGTTGTACCCCAAATGGCCCTGGTGATAAGTAAGATAATTGTATCCTACTATTTAGTGCTTGCCCATAATCAGGTCTCACATACAATGAAATAAGGAATGACTAACTTGAATGCCCTTTGCTTTTGGCAGTTTAATTTACGTATTTAGACAATCATTTTGTAGTAAAAACTGTTTGGAGGCATTGTATAAACATAAATAATGCATTGCTACAGAGTTGCAACAGGTGGTAAGGAGTGAGCTTGTGGGGCAGCCACGCCTGAGCTGCAGCTTCGTAGTGGATGTTAAACTCCACACCCTTCCCAGGAACAGGGCAAATCTCCCGGAGAATGACACTGCTGACCAGGAAACACAATTTTCAGCACTGCAGTCCACATGGATGGACTGTGGGGCTGGAGCGTGTCCAGGGCAGGGAACGGAGCTGGGAAGGAGCTGGAGCCCCAGGAGCGGCTGAGGGAGCTGGGAAAGGGGCTCAGCCTGGAGAAAAGGAGGCTCAGGGGGGACCTTGTGGCTCTGCACAACTCCCTGACAGGAGGGGGCAGCCGGGGGGGGGTCGGGCTCTGCTCCCAGGGAACAGGGACAGGAGGAGAGGGAACGGCCTCAGGCTGGGCCAGGGGAGATTTAGATTGGATCTCAAGGAAAATTTCATCATTAAAGGGTGTCTAAGGTCCCTCTGTCAGAGAGGAATACATGTACACCAGGCAGACATGGAAACATGGTGCCATTTCCATCTCCTCTTACAGCAGAATTCCAGGAAAGCCAGCCAGTGTGAAAACACATGCAGACTGCAAGGAATTACAGTCACTGGTAAAACAATCTTTCCATCTTTCCCTTCAAAACCAGAGGTGAACAGAGTAAGCTCACACTGCTGGGGATTCCTGGCTGGAATTTCCACGTCATCAGTTTGTCTGGAGAGGGGCCTGGAGTCTTTCACACAAACAGCAACTCCAGCTGTTGTGCCAAGGGCTTTTCCAGCTGTTTTTACAACAGGGCAAACTCCCACCCAGGCCCAGCTGCAGGTAACCACTCCGCAGGTTATCCAGCCCCCACACGGAAGGCACTGAGGAGCAAAGGTGGGGCCCACCTGAGCAGCCTCATGGGTTTTGGAACCAGATGATCTCCACTTTCAGGGGCTGGGCAGAGGAAAGAGCCCTTTGGAACTGTTTTTATTGGCACTATTCTTCTGAGTTAATATCTTTAAAATGCCTTCCTGAGACATCAGGTGTGAAGGACAAGCAACTCCAGCACTGGGATTAATTTTGGGACAAGGAATGCCTCTGTGGGGATTTGTGAGGGGAAAGGGAACTCGTGCTACTTTGAAATAAGACTTAGCATGGTCTACAAGCATATCAGGCCTAGGAAAACTGTCAAGGGGTAGGGGAATGGGGGAATGAAAGGTGGGATAGACACGCAGAGCACACAGATACAGAAGCGACTGGTCTGTACCTGTAAAAAGTAAATTAAACACCTTTTCCAAGATGGCCTGTGGCCAATAAGAGGCCTTCAATCCACTGCACAACACTTCTTCCCCTCTAAACAACTCAGTCTACCTCTTGAAGTGTTCCAAAAAGCCAGACAGTGAGCTGTGACTGGAATACCTGAATGCATCAGACAGAATGCAAGTGATGCTGCACCATCCCTCTTGCTGACAGAGTACACAACAGCTCCGTCCATCATGGCCATGAATGATAATCCTTGGATTTGAGAATAAAATTCTTTCCATGCATTCTGTGCTGCCCTGAAAGCCAACAGAGGTATCTGAAGTATCTGCAAGGGTTGTTGACTCTGGGTATCAAGAGTTTTCAAGGAAAACTCTCACTTTGACTGACATAATTGTTTAAAACTAAGTCAGAAGGAAAATTAAGCAGCATCTACTACAAAGACAAGTGGATTTTGTCTTTGGAATAGGAAGCTTCTTGTTGTGTGGAACAGGTCTCTGGAAATATGCAACTACAGATATTCCTGAGAGCGTTTTCTGGAAAGGGATCTTACTGGGGCATTCACCACCTCAGACTCCTGGACACGAGGATAGAAAAGCACCCAAACACACAGACAAGTCTTTCACAGAATCCCAGAATGGTTTGGATTGGAAGGGACCTTAAGGCTGATCTCATTCCAATTCCCTGCCACAGGCAAGGACACCTTCCACTAGACGAGACTGCTCCAAGCCCTGTCCAGCCTGGCAAACCGAAACCACAGAAGGCCTGGATGGTGCTAAGCCTTAGAATTCCCCCCAAGGTACGCTAAGGACTAGCCTGGCTAAGGTGACACTTAGTACTTCTTTTTTTCATCTCTCAAAAGCCTAAGCTTTCGACTGCAGAGTCATCTGGAGAGTTTGCAGGAGTTCGATCCCCAGGATGATCCAACCAGAGATGGAACAATATCTGACTTCATCTGAAGTGCTGTGTGTAACCACTGCCTCTGAAGGCCTGTGCTCCTGTGGAGAATGCAAGTGGCAGGGCACCGCACCGATAACGGGTTTGATTCATGGAGGAAATCTTCAGAGAAACATCATTACGCCAAGAGAGATGTTCCAAAGGGCAAGACACCAGCCAGTCTTCCAGCCAAGATCAGAGATGGCAAATCTTGCCCCAGATCATCTTAAACTTGGAATTGCAGTTGCAAAGTTCTTTTAAGTCTGGGATAAGGATTCAGCTTCCTTCCCTTAAACAAGGTCATACTGCCTTTAAGTGCAGCACAAAGGAGATACGACATGAAACAGATTTCTGGCCTCTACTTTTAGGCATGACATCAGTCTCACAAGAGAGACATCTTTGACGGTGATGCAATTGCCCCTTTAGGTAATTATGACACCTGGCAAAGGCAGTAAAGAACATTATTTCACTTTTATTGAAACAGAGTCTAGAGAGCCTTATCACAAAAGCTACCTTGCCTTGATTTTCCCAAATACTTCCTATCACTGGCAAGAAGTTTGCTGCATAGGTGATGTACTGGTCTAGAATTTGATGTTTGCTGTTGACCTTCAAACCAGACTTGGGTAGGGAACCGGTGAGCCCCCAGATATTTGATGTCCTTCATTGAAAAAAGCTTCATTAACAAGAAATGCCCTCAGAGAGGGCAAGTTGCAAGGGCTTGTGGCCATGAACTGGTCAGAGACAGAGCGGCTGAGGAAACCTGGCCAATGTCACATGGCAAGAAACGGGGAGAACCTCTCCCAAGTGAGAACACTTCACCAGAAGGTGCCAGGGTTCTTCTGAAGAGCAATGCACCTCACTCAGCACATGCTTTAGGAAAGGGGGGAGGAGGGTCTGAACTCCAGCATTCCCTTTGGGCTCATCAACAAAAACCACAGCCACAGTCTGAGGTTGTATCAGGACTCAGCCTGAAGCAGAGTAACTCACAGCAAAGAATTTTTAAGACTAAACTGGCACCTGCATCTCTAGCGTTATAACCCAGTGGAAGAAGTTACTCCTTTCTGCCAAAAAGCAGGCACTCTGTGTGGGATAGAGGTCCATAGTCAAGACAAACCCTCACGCTGGTTGGCTCAAGACTGCAAAATAACCTGAGAAGACAATGGCATATTATGGAGTTTAGACTGAAAACCACACCAGAATGGCTGTGGGTATCTGATATCATTCAGTTAATATCCATCCCAACTGGGGACATGCCCAGAGATTATCACTTGATACTAGAAAACAAAAGACCCTGAGGAAGGGCATCGCAAGGAGAACACCGGGAGCATGCAACGCATGTCGGTAAAACTTGTGCAAGTCAGAAAATTTTGGTATTAACCATGTGTTTCCAAAAATACCATCAAGTGTAAAATTCCAGCACTCTAACCACTGGGATACACCAGCTCAGCACAGCTGAGGGACAGTAACTACCAAAAACACAGCAAGGGGATGTTAAACCACAGCACAGCAAACCCTGCAACTGTCATGATTGGTCTACTCAGACCTGCAGGCTGCTGGGTATCAATGAGAATGATCAAAGCAGGCTTATCAATCCCAGCAGGCTTTAAATTATTCTGCTTTACTATTTTGTTTCTTGAAATGAAGACAAGCCAATCTAAAAAAAAAAAAAGTCAAACATTGCTTCAAACTACAGATCACTGACAGCATTAAGAAAATGGCAACTACCTCTCGAGCAGCAAAGAGAGCACTTGAAATGGCATGAAATACATCAGATGAAAAGCAGCTTATCAGTTCCTTTTTCAAGCATTTATTTTATCTGTACCTGGCTGATATGTACGGCAGAAACCTGGGCAGAACACACGGAGGAGTGGCTCGGAGAGTTGGGCAGAGATTTGCAGGGTCCAATTGAGAGCTGCTGTTTCTTCTTGGTGGAAACGATCTTCTGGGCAACTAAAGGGAAACAAAACATCCAGGCAGGTAAGGCAGAGTGGAAAGCAGGGCATGGCAGGAAAACACAGAATGAACAAGACACAAACAGATGGTTCCACCACCAAAGCCTGCTCCAAAAGTTGAGTGTATTACAGGGAGGACAAAGGATGCTGGTTTTCCACAATGCTCTGCGTGAGACCCCAGCTCCACATGGAGCATGTGAGTCCAGAACTCTCACTCCACAGGTGAGCACCACAGGACTCGGGGCAAAAGTTACAAAAAGCACTACCAGGAATTCTGTACCAAGTCCCCTCTGCATTTACACACCCCCACACTAACAAAGCTTATGGTAGCAAACATTTTCCATTCTTCTTTGCAGGCAGAAGGTACCTGGTGTCTCTGCTGCCAAGGAATAAGATGGATTTTCCTTAATTACCAGCCATTGCACCAGGACAATGCATTTTGGAACCCAAACCAAAGATAATTTGAATGTTGGAACTGATAAAGGGTCCCTGACATAGAATAAATACCTGGATTGGTGGTGACACACACCACACATCCCAGTGAAATTACTTATGGAAAGAAGCTGTATCATGATTTCTAGTTTTTATTCCTTAGCAGCAGCAGCACAGCTGGAAAAATGCCTAATTTGTTTTGCTATTTATTAAGACATTTTCTTCAGCATGGAAGGAAAAGCAGCATTTATCAAATGGATACAGGGATCAGAGTCATTCACATCTCTATACACAGCTTGGCAGACCCATAATAAAAAAAAATCAAACAGAACTGATGTGAAATGCAGCAACTTCCAAACCTCTCCTACAATTTTTCAATTTAAACAAGTCAAACTATTTCAGAAATTCATCCCATCACACACAGGAACTTGAGTTCATGCTGCTAATTCACCTAAAGCCTTTGGAAAGAGCTCTTTTAATGTCATAAATACATAAAAATAAAATTTGTTGCTACCTTTTGACTCACAAATTAAAAACTACTCAAAATTTCAGTCTTCAGGAAGAGGTATTTGTGTGGTGGCTAATCCAAAATGCCACTAAATTTGGCTTCCTTAGCTTTCTTCATGAAGAGAAGCACTTCGTGAAATTTGTGCCAAGGAGTCTACAGTCACTTGCAAAGCCTCCACCAAAACCAGTGACAACTATTGGCATCTCCTTAAAAAGTCCCCCAGAAACTCGTTGGAATTAAGCCAACAGAATCCAGTCTGTCTCGTTCAGAAAACATAAAAAGACAATTATTTAAATTCCAAGATTATTTTCCCTCACTACATTATAGCACAGGCAGGGATGGAGTAAGCATAGTTTCTTCTCAAATGAATGCCATTTTAATAACAAACTGGTCTGTGGCTTATGTTTTTCATGTAAATGAATGATGGCATAACCATGATTTAGTGAGAATACATTGTATAAAGAATGGCTCATATATATGAAGAAGCAGCTTCATTAGTTACATCCCACCTCCAATAGGCCTCTTATCATCCTGAAAGGATGGTATCAATTAATTTATCTTCCCCTAGCATATTGATCACAACCTTCATCAGCTAATCACGTTTAAATTAAAGGGGAATATCGTAGCACTCTGTCATTTCAGACCCATTGGGTTATTGATCTGGAGTCTGGGAAGCCATATATTAAAATATTTTAAAACACATTAGCGAGTGAAGAGAGCAAACCAAAGGTCAGATTTTAACATATGCACATGGATTTGTCTTCATTGTATGTGGTAAAGACCTAAATTAAGACCAAAACTGAACAAAAACCACATGAATGAAAACTATGTCATCTGCAAAAGCTCATGCTCTCACATGGGAGAGATAAATAGCCAAGGAAAATATCTACCTCTTCCCTTCAGTGCGAGTACAGGGGTGTTGGTAGCACCACATCAACCCACACAGCACAGTCTGGGCAAGGAAGAGGAAGGAACAGGGAAAGAAACCCAAGACAGTCTGAACTCACTGACTCAAACGCACGACCTGAACACGAGCAAAGTCCCAGGCTGCTCCAAGCCCTGGCCACCCTGGCCTGGGACACTGCCAGGGATCCAGGGGCAGCCACAGCTGCTCTGGGCACCCTGTGCCAGGGCCTGCCCACCCTCCCAGGGAACAATTCCTGCCCAATATCCCATCCATCCCTGCCCTCTGGCAGTGGGAAGCCATTCCCTGTGTCCTGTCCCTTCATCCCTTGTCCCCAGTCCCTCTCCAGCTCTCCTGGAGCCCCTTTAGGCCCTGCAAGGGGCTCTGAGCTCTCCCTGGAGCCTTCTCTGCTCCAGGTGAGCACCCCCAGCTCTCCCAGCCTGGCTCCAGAGCAGAGGAGCTCCAGCCCTCAGAGCATCTCCTTGGGCTCCTCTGGACTCACTCCAGCAACTCCACATCCTTTTTATGCTGGAGACCCCAAACTGGGCACAGGTGGGGTCAAAACAGACCATTCTTCACCTCAAATTTCTTAGCTCCTTGCTGCTCCATCAGAACAACGATGTTCTATAAAGTGAATAAAAAATTCAAGAAATCAGAAATATTTTTGCCCCAAGCCTGCAGGTTCTATCTCATTCCAAAGCTGCTTCTGAACGCAATATTTGAATTTAATACTTGCTAAAAATATTTCCAAAACAGATGAATACCGACTTAATCCATAGCAGATATTGAAAATAATCCAGAGAGTGAGAAGCATTTCAACTGTTTTTAAAAATCAGTTGAATTGTCTGTACTTTTACCTACTCAATTAAGCTATCAATTTGGGACAGATTTTTGTTGTAATATATCAGCAGTATGAAAAGCTAAACAAAATTTATGTGCCAAGTCAAGAACTCTTCTGCAAATAAACAGGGATATTCCATGGATACTTAGAGTTGCAAACAAGGAGAACTGATATTTAGCAAATATTTGGTCTTGGAGGGAGACTGACACTTATCTCTTACGCATTTAAATTTAATTCCACGAGCCAGAATGACTGGGAGTTGCGTTTTGCTTTAAGGCATTGATAATTAAAAGCATGTGAAATTCCCGCTCCAAGTTGGGAGGGAAAGCTCTTGGCTTGAATGCCTCTTCTTCCATGCCTGACCTAGCGCACCACAACAAAATTAACCTTCCCACCCCTGCCACTTTCATCTCAAACGCTACTTTTTGTTAGTCAAAACCCACTCATTCCTCAGCATCCCCCGCTCCCTCCCTGCCCGGATGGTTTGCAGGGAGCCCTGAGCAGGAGAGCTTGGCGCTCCGGCAGCCCCGGAGCTGCACATCAGTATTTCCACACTCCAGCTCTGCGGATCTCCGTGCAAACCACCACGTTTTCCATCTGCACAAGGAAAAACTCATTTTTCCCAAGCAAAGCCCTCCAGGTCTCTCAGGGCTGATGAACAGATTGAACTCCCTCGTGGGAGGATGAGCAGGGCACCTCCTCTCCCCGACACCCAGAGCTGTGCCTCCATAATGAACCCACTCCTCTTTGTTCTTCATTTTGGGAGCTCATCCCCATTAGGAATGCTGTTGCCAGAGGAACTGCACTGACAGAGTTGTCTTGCCCTGGCTCAAAGGGCTGTTCACACGTCAGCTCCTCCTCGACCTCATTAGCGCAGCTCCATCCAAGGACAAGGACAAGAAAGGCAGAGTCCTGGGGGGAAAATACTCCCTAGGAGAAGTTCAAGGCACAAGGTGAGAGTCTCATCAGCTCCACACATCTTGGAAAACTGGAAACACTGCAGTGCCCAAGAGATGAGTTGAGGGAAACCTCATCTAGGCTGAGACCTCATCTCTCCCTGCTCCTAAGATGGATCCCGGAAACCATCCAAAGGTATTAACAATCTGATCGCTTTTCATTCCCAAAAGGCAGAGAATACAGCTATTCCTTTGCTCTTTGCTTAGACCAAGGAAAGCCTGGATTATTAAAAGGAAAGACTCCAGGCATACAAGATCTTTAACATCTGGTGCTATTTCTCTTCTCAGTGATCACAGTACAGGAGTGCTGCATATTTAGGAGATGCAAACACTCTTCTCCAATTACCACTGATTTAAATCAAAATTGGTTTCTCATAAAAACCTGTGCAGGACCGTTCATCTCCACTACGTGTCCGAGTAAACACCGGGTTCAGTTAAAACCTGCCACTTTGTGCAAAAGATGGGAATGCAGGAAATTTTCCTCCACTTATGGACAGACAGAAAATGTCTTTCAGCTGAAGCTGGAATGCTCACAGCTGAGTGAAGAACAACGGCAGAGATAAACACCTGTTTTAACTAGTGGGGGAAAAAAACCCAGTGCAAAATTGGGAGTTTTGTGAGAGCAAGTATTTGCTTTTACCTTAAAAAACACAAGTGGAAGAAGTTAAGATACACAGCAGCTTATATTTTTACAGCAGCTCCCTTTTAGTTTAATATCCCATGTTTACAGTTTAAGTAAGAGTTCAATAAAAGTAAATTTATTCCACAATTACATATTGCAGGAGAGGCAGTAATAACTACCAGAGCAAGCCCTAACCACAAACGCTTCCAAATGGGAAACATTAATGTAAGCAGCCACTATTAAGGCCATTGTGCCTGTTATTTTAAATTCAATCCATTTTCTAGGCTAAACAACCTTTACACTCCTCTTTTTAAAAGGAGAGCTTGGCATCCCACGTGTCAGGTGTAGTAGAGAAATGAGTGCTGGACAATTCTAATGCTGGGGTTTGGAATGGCAATTTATCCAGCTAATTCCTGGCCACGTGCAGCCAGAAACGTTTTAAGTTACTTTGCCCTGAAGAAGCAGAGCCACTGAGGAGCAGAGAGGAGTTCTTGCTCTGCACTGAGCACAAACCCACTCCACGCTTTGACAGCCTGTGGTGGAACTTGCAGGGAGAAACCTCAATTTCACTCTACAGCACGACCAAAAACGAACAGTCAAACTGACCAAAAAACCATAAATCTGTAGCGCAAGGGATCAAAAGCATTAGGAAGTTTTACAGGACAAAGTGCTTGGTCAACAAATCTTTGCTTCTTAAACCTTGTCTTACAAGATATGAAAATACAGCTGTAAATCAGGCTCAGTATTAAATACCTTTAATCAATGCCAACATTTTTTTTTTCCTCTGCAGGTAACTGTAATTAACACTGCACATCACTTATTCCCAACTTCCATGCAAATCACTGCCTTCCAAGACTAGACAAGCAAATACACCAATAAATCCACTGGAAACAATCTGGCATCTGAAGGAATTTTAAAAATAAACCTGTGTTTTCTTCACTACTTGAACTGTGCTGCAAGTAGAAGCACACAGCTCGAGGATTAAAGGCAAACATTGTGCCAGACACACAGGTAAAGCCTTCTGCACGTGGATTTACCTCACCAGTACCCCATGGAGCTCTGCTGATCTCTCCATGAGGACAGAGCCAAGTCATAAATCCTGTTATATCCCACACAGGGGCATGATTTTAAATGCAAAGATTAAAAAATGTTGACACAAGAAAAAAAGTCAAACTGAAAAGGTTCAAAGATAACGTGGTCAAATCGGATGTGTTTTGTAAGATGTCCATAAAGGAAGCAACTGAGTTGTTAATTACCCTTTAAAAACAACATTCTTAAGGATAACATCATTGTGTATATTTAATTCTATGTCAAAACATAGAATCACCTTTTAATCATATCAAAGCATAGATTAAATAACAGAAGATGATACGAGACTTAAGGATTTTACCACCTTGGCGAGTAATTTCATACTCCCATTTTGAAGCAGCTTCATGGAAAGCCCATTTTGGGGCACACACTATCAAATGACTGCTTTCATAGAGAACATTTCTGTTTTCTGAAGACTCATGTACACCCAGTGAGCTCACTAAAGGAGCACAGAAAAGGACACAAAGTGATAGGAAGCTGCTGGTTTATGTCAGTGCATCTCAGATGCATCCACCCCTCTAGAAAGAAATAAACTTAGGCACATTTACTAAATCAAATTCAACTTAACTCGTGCCTCACCCAGATGGTTCTATTAACTCAATCTGAAGAAAAAGCTCACCAAAAAGCCAGAATAATCAATGATTTTCTTTTTTAAACTGCCAAAATGACTTAAAATTGTTACCCTAACAACTCAAAGTCTGAAGTCAGAGCAGCAACCACCCCTTGAGATCACACAGCTACATCCAGACAGGGCACAGCTGGTCACAAAAAAAGGGCCATGATTCCTGGGATATCTAAGGAAAAAGTTATATTCACCTAATACTTTGAACAAATATCACTTTTTTCACATTAAATACAGGTATTATTCCCCAAGATGTGAGTATTCTCCTCAGGAAAAAAACAGAGAGAAGTCAGGTTTATTACAGCAACACACAAAAGGTGCACAAACACATCAGTACTGCTGAAGCACAGCTTATCTATGCTGTTCACCAAAATCAAGCTAGAGAATGTTCTCATACTTTAAAGAAAAACCTCCCTCAAAACAAACCACCAAGGACCTAAAGAAGATTAAATAAACCACCTCAGCCCACGAGCTCGTTGCCCACTGAGCCATCAAAATCCACCTCACAGGCACACAGATGCCTACTGGATAAAGAGTTACGCTTTGTGTTACCAACATCACTGCTTCAGTGCAGGCTGAATAACTCCTGCTCCCCAAAACACCCTCCTCAAATCCAGCAGCAGATAGGAAGTCATCTCCTCCACCACTACAGGCTAAAAATCCTTTGGGTTTGTGGGTCTATGCACATTCTGCTGTCACAAAAGCAGTGCCCTGCCAGAGCAGAAGCATCATAGAGCATTTCACATAAATCTCCCAAAACATATAAGCCCCCCCTTTGCACTTTAATCATTTGCTAACAGTTACAATAAGATTGTATTAAAAATTTAAACTGCCCTACTTAATGCAATTTACCTTCAAAGGTCCATTTCCAGAGAATGAAGTCGAATGATATAAATGTCGAACACTTGATCAGATTTATGGCGCCCAAGAATATTTCTCTTGATACAGATCTGACGAGTGAAGGCTAATGGCTTTAGTTTTATTACTTTTTAAGCACTTAATGGGAAAATTTAGACATTTTCACAAGACTAAGCTCCAGCAGGAATGGTGCGTTTACAGGATGACAGCAGAGGAGAAAGCCGCGTGCTCTCCGCGGAGATGACCGGTTAAACAGCGTTATTAAGCGAGAGATTAATGCCAAGTATTTATCCAGATAATTTGTCACACAACAGCTAGGCCTGAGCGCCTCTCTGCCAAACAGGGGACAGCAGCACAAAGTGCTGACTCTACAGCCAAGTTTCTGTACAGAATTGGGGCCAAAATCCCAGGGAACAACAACTGAAGTCACACACTGAGACTGTAAAAGCAGGAGCTGAGTGATACTGCCATGGGTGCAGATCAACCACTGCCTGCAGGTGATTAGGGAATCCCACCTTTTCATCCCAACCACGTTCTCCACAAACACAAAAAAAGTACTTCCAAAACGCTACAAAGCAATAGTTTCACTTGCCCAAAAAGACTTTTTCTTTCCCTTTTTAATTTCTTTTTTAACTGAAAGACAGCTGGGAGTCCTCAGATTTCAATTAATGTCGAGGTACTTGGCCAATCAATCACCAAGCGCTATAAATTCCCTCTATTTCTCATTAGTTACACTATTGCACAGCTTAAATCTAAACATACCTTTCTGGGAGACTGTAAATTACCAGGCCTAAGACACAAGCAAGTGCATCAGCCATCAGGAGGGGCATAAATGATGGGAGCGAGACGATTGTACATGCGCTCAACTCCGGCTGATTTACTCCTCACGAGGGCTTTTTTCACACAAAAGTAGCACCAGCAGAAGTGCCACCAGCAGCACTCCATCTCCTGGAGTTTGCATATCTGACTTGAGACCAGTAATGACCTGTCTTTATTAACATTAACAAGTTTTATGCCCAAAATCCAATTTTCTATGGAAAAAAATATTTCTTTAGCATCTGCCAATAATGTTCCTTCATTACATACAGGCAGAGCTTGAAGAAAAACAAACCTCTGCCTTAATTTAAAATTGGTTCTGTGATTCTGAAAGCCACCTTCAGCCTTTTCAAGGGTGAGACACTGCAGAAGGTACCTGACACAGCAGGATCATGTGGTGAAACCACAAGGAACACGCATTCACACGTTTATTAACAAAACTATTCAATTTTTAGTCATGTACCAGCTTTATAATAATTCTTGAACTAAAGGTGATAAGCCAGCACTCCACAGAGGTTCATGAGGGAATGTGCTTGTCACAGATGACAAATACGCCCCAAAAAATGTCTTCTATCAGAGTTAAAATTTATTCAAAAATCTAATTTGAAGTTTTGGAAGCTGCAGGAAACTTTCAGTCAAGGGCTATAAATCAGCAGCCAAAACAGAAATGAGGAGAAAAATCAAAGCAAACCAAACAACAGGAAACTGTGACCAATTATCAGCAGATAATGAAGTGAAGTCACATGTGGAGACTGTCAGGGGACCCATCAGGAATCACAGAATCATTTAGGCTGTAAAAACCCCCTAAAAGCACCCCCCCAGCACTGCCAAGGCCACCACTAACCATATCCCCAGGTGCCACATCTAGAAGTGTAACAGCCCCCCATTTTCCCTAATCCCTTAATAAAACCTGTTGAGCCCCTGCTTGCAGGAGTCACATTTAATATTCCGGATAATTTTCGTAACTGAGGCAGCCCAACCAGACCCATCCATCTGCCAACTAATCTTCCTTCCTGAGTTTAGCTTACTTCCTAACCAAGATGCAGCATGCATTGCGGAAACAAGTCCACATGGATCCCAAACCATGTGGTACCCTGGGAAAGACCAAACAAAAGAAATAACCAAAATATACAAAGAGAGGCTATTCAAAAAGCGGCTCTATGTTCTACAGGCTCATCTCTTGAGCTGTACAATACGATGTTGTGCTGGATTCTCCCTTTTCCACAAAATATTGACCAGATCCTGCAGCAGGCAGGACCGGCCCTTGCTGCTTCTGGCTCACGCACAGCTCCAATAACTAAGGAAAACAAAGGGAAGTCTGATGCAGAGAACAACAGTCTGTATTAAAGACTGCACTACCCCAGCAATCTAGGCGTCAGTAAAGTAACCATACACACAGGACAACAAGCCTCAAGGGATATTTTTATCCTCAGCAAAGGATTTGGGATGCCCTGATGCCCAGAGCTATCCTGGCCCAACACCATGACTTGGGGCTGCCCAGCCACCAGCAGCCTCAATGACTGACAGCAAATAAAGCTGCTCACTGAGCAACTCGATGTTTAAGACTGGCCAACACCATCCTCTCTAAAAACAGAAATAAAACAAGGAGCTTACAGATAAAATTCACTTTGCACTGACATTTGATGAAAATCACACAACACCATCGGCGCAAATACTTTTCTTCTTAAGAGGGAAGAGGCAGAAGTTCCAGCTTTGGTGGGCACAAGTTGCCTTGTGCAGCACCAGGGACTGCCCACCTCATCAGACCAAACCTCAATTTCAAAATTCATTATATACAATTAAAGATTCTCTACTTTATAGAGAACAAGGAAGAAAAAAATCACGTCCTATAAACTCGGCAGCAGCGCTGGAAGTTTGCTGGTGTAGGAATTCCGAGGCGAATGCCACCACTGTGCCTTGCTCCACACACCACCCCCACGCATTCAGGGAGGCTTTAAAGGCTGAATACACAATGCTAATCCCAGCGAAGCAAACAGCTCAATGGGATTTGCATATGCATACGGATTAGCTGAAAGGCAACGATTTGCAATGCATTTCGGAAATGGCTTTTGAAGAACCAGCTATGCTAATAATCAACTTTGATGTTGAAAATGTGTTTGTTACACAACAGAGAAGGTTACAAAGGGATTATGTTTATTACACCAGTTTTAAACGTTTGATAGCTCAGACAAAAGCATCTTTTCATTGTAAGGGGGCAAAGCGGGATCTTCTCTTTAATAAATGTTGCTAAACACACCCAGAACAGAATGAAGTTACAGAAGGGGCATTTTCCCTTCCCTTTCTGTCTTCAGACAACACATCTCGTGGGTTAGCTCTTAATCTTCCATTCATCAATATTAAGCCAGCAAAGCCATTTTTTTGCTAGTGAATTTGAAGAGAAATCCATGAAGGACAGTTAAAACCAATGACCAAGGGAAGATGTATTGAGGATAACTTAAAAATAAAAAAATTGGGCTTTAGGCATTTCATGCTGCTCTCTGTGAGGGCTTGCTGGAGAAGCTGTACAGAACATGGTGTAAGGCAGCAGATGAGGTGAATGGGCTTTAAGATTTACTAAGAAAAAACTAAGAAGAAAAAGCCAGATGAAATGATCAAACCGTAATCACAGAAGCATAACAAAGAGCACAGCAGTAGGAAGAGAGACAGAGATATGCTGGGCAAGGCAGAGCATCCCCCAAAACGCAGCAAACGCAGCACAGGTTAGACAGAACACTTAGAAATAAAACAGGAAGAAAACGAGGAAGAAGAAGGTTGTTGCTGTAATAAAGCAAACGTAAACTGGCACTTTGTGAGGTCACGCTCTGCTGAAGCCCTTCCTGGCCCTTGCCTAACCTTGTGGTCAGATCCTCTACAGCATCATTTTGCAGCTGCTAAAGAATCCTCGCTCTAACAGGTATCACCAAGCAGTATTACATTTTATTTGGTTTTTTAAATCCTCCTCGCTGGACACAGCCAGCGACTGAGCCCTGCTAGCAGCGGTGCTGGGCCATCAGTTTCCTGTTCAGGTCACTCGGCTCAGAAAGAATCACAGAAATTGTCACTGCTCTTTTCAGCTTCTGCCACCAGCTCCGCCAGGAGCTGCAGCACGACAACATTTCTTTATGACTTATTTCTGTTGTGCTTTTCCTGGTATCTCTACTGAGAAGGGCAGAGACTTAAAAAATACGGAATTTTCAAACTTCCTCCTCCTTCCAGAATTTTCCACTTCTGTTTCTGTTTTTAAGGGAAAACACTTCCTACTTGCTTGCCAGACACTCCACAAATGTGTTTATAACACTTCATCTCCCAAGCACAACACACGTGAGTCTATCAAACAGACTGATTCTGCCTCTTACTCCCAGGCCTACTGTGAAAAAAAAGCAATTTACCCCCAACCAACCAGCTTGTTTCCTGCCCCAGGATTTCAATCAGAGTTTGAATTAAAGAATATTACTTTACTGGACTAATTCTGAATCATCAGTACTGAAAACCTAAATTCTTTTACATTTTGATGAGATGTATCAATGTTCTTGTTGCCATTTAATGAAGAATTTCTCTACGTTGAACTTGGTCTTGCATTTATTGTACTCTCCAAAAGATTTAACAGCTGTCACCTATTGCACAAAATCAGCAGCTCTGCTCTAAGTTTTAAGTAACCTGCCTTACTGCACACACTTCAAGTTAAGACTTAAAGGAAGTGCCGTAAAATAACCGCTATAAAATTAAAAGTTACACGAAAAGTTCTGCAAGAGATTATGGTTTCCTACAAGTCACCTACTGAATGACACACCACAGCTAAAATCAAAACCTCCCTGGAACTTTTACTGGCTTTACATCATTCGACTCCCTCTCTGCTAATTATAGCACTTCTTAAATGCCATACC
This sequence comes from Oriolus oriolus, assembly GCA_013400235.1. Lineage (NCBI taxonomy): Eukaryota > Metazoa > Chordata > Aves > Passeriformes > Corvidae > Oriolus > Oriolus oriolus. Next base: position 88,639 of record VXBT01001627.1, on the reverse strand, counting down.
CTGGACTACAGCTCCTCATCCCAACATTTGATTCCAAGAACGAGAAAAATGGATGCAGACAAGTCACTGGAAAATCTGTTTTCTTTCCTTCACACATTTGTGAATCCAGGTGTGGGGTTGAAGAAACCTGATGGAGCAGTACCAGTCTCAAAGTCCCCAAAGCCTGAGAAGTTGCTGCAGTTTTCACAAAAAACTGGCAAAAAGGTGAAGTAACTGCCCACCAAACAGCATGGCAGTGACACTGGACAGCACCAAGCACGAGGAGAACTGCACGGAGAGCTCGTAACTCCTCAGGGACACCAGAAAAAAGTCTTGAACTGTAACGTGTAAAGTGTGAAATTCAATTAATCAGTCAGAAAATAGAAATCCAAGTATTTGGATCAATTTTCCAGCCCAATCCTACTGATGCCAACTGCTCCCCAGGATGAAGGCTTCTTCACACCTGTTTTACCAGGCACTGCTCAATTCATACAGCCCATTTCAAGCCTTTCTGTGTCATATAAATTTCAGATATTGGATTATTTCCTCCTACTAATTAACACAGGGCCTTCCTACAACAACCTTAAGTCTGATTTATGACACCAGAACTTGGCATCTATGGGAATGGGGCTGAGAGATTACCTGGAAACCAGAAGAAACGTCTGTGCAAACACAAACAGCCACCAAAAAAAATAAAAAAACAAAACAAAAAA
>VXBT01001627.1:60966-87941 GCA_013400235.1 Oriolus oriolus | reverse complement strand
AAAAAAAAAAAAAAAAAAAAAAAAAAAAAAGAATGGTGGAGTGAAATGCTTATTTCCAAACTAAATCTTGTAATTTATTAATGGTCCATAAGAGTTACAGGCAGGCAGGAAGGGTAAAGTAAGTCTAAGGGCAAAGCATGAGCAAGGGTGAAGCTGAATTAAGTTCAGAACAAAACACGCGGAGAAACACTTCACAAGACAACAGTGACCAGATTTGCGTACTTGTATCTTTTTTGCCAGCCGACTTCGGCGGCCGGAGCGTTTGGACGTCCCGGCGCGGTGACACAAAGCCCCGAGCGCCCTCCCGGGGCCGCCGCCATCACGGGCCCCTCACGCCGCGGCTCCGGCGCCCCCTGGCGGCCGCTCCCGCCGCGCTCCGTTATTCGCAGTGAAAACGCGACGTGGATTAAGCTCAAAACGTTAAATTTACCTTAAAAAAATCAACGCCTGAAAACGAATTTAAAATTGAAACGACTTAAAATGAACGGGGGCTTAAAACGAACGGGGCTCGAGCATTTGTTGCTCCAGGCTAAGCCATAATATCGAGGAAAAGAAATTGACTCCCTCATGTCTCTTTCTCATTTAAAAAACAAACCAAAACAAGCAAACCAGGAAAATACAAATATCTGGATCCAACCAGCAAAAATACTGATTTCCCAGCGGTTTGGAAGCATGGTGGGGGCTGCCAAAGAGTCAGCAGGCTGATCCAGCCCAAGCGTGACCAGATGATGCCTAAAGAGGCCAACCTGGAACCAGAGACTAGGCAGGAGTAAAGGAATAAAGGTGGATATTTATTTAAAAAGGCCTTCAGAGGCACACCCTGGGCAGGCCAAAGGCTACACCCGAGATGGATGACAAGTCACGAGTTCTTCACACTGTTACAGGTTTGGTCCATTTGCAGATCAGCATAAATTCCCCAATTAAACTTTAGCTAATGATGGAACTGCCCCTCAGCTCGCCCCCCTGCTCAAGGTTCTGGGTTACACATTTTGGGCCTGGGACGGGCTGGGTGTCCTTGGAGAGCAGGCCTGGAGAGGCTTTGTTATGTCTGTGTGAGCATGAGAGAGCAGCAGCTGCCAGGCTGCAAGGCAGCTCAGAGTCACACACTGGGAATGCAGAATTTTGAAAAATGTAAGAGTTAAAACCTAAGGCATCACAGAGAAGCTCATCACTGCGGATGCCACATTCCTGGAGGCCTCAGCTGAAATCCACGGAATTCCCAGAGCCAAAGGAAACTGCTGCCTCATTCCGCCCTGCGCTGGGGTCCCCACCAGCCCAGCCCAGCCCAGCCCAGCCCCCCAAGCGGAGAATCCCTCAGGCCACATCCAGTGCCCGAGTTAACATCGGCTCTTCCCAAAACAGCTGTCGGGATGGGACCGAGACTTTATTTACTTCCCATTAGGCTGATTAACATTTCCTAATGAAAACACATCTATAAAAGCTGACTTGATAATGCTGATGGCAAGTGACAGCCCTTCCCCTCAATCCGGCTGCACCAGGATTAATTTGTCATCTCCCATCCCTTAATAGAGAAATGGTGCTTTGAAGTTCTCCTTTTAGACACCTTTGTTTAACACCACATGGGAAATATTGTTTGTGTCTGGAAATAAAATACTTCTGGTAGATATTTTTAGACATAGTAGACACATCCCTTAATAAAAAGCTTGTTAATTTGCAAATAAAGCATCCAAAAATAATGGCAGCAGCAGAGCACCACAGCAAAGTGCAAATTGTGAGGCAGCAGTGGCCTCTGCCATCACATACCTGCAATTCCTGCCTCAATATTCACAGGTTTATTGCTATTTTGGGCAGGTTTTGCTCAAAATCTTCTTGTTACAGCCACCCAGACAAGGTAAAACCCCTTTAAGTTGAACTGTTAAACTACAGAGACAGATTCAACTCTGAATCCAAGTTAGACTCAAGCCCTTTTGTTTCACACCCTGTGATGCTGGTGGTAGAATTTTATCCTCTAAATATTTGAACATTTTCTGCTTTGTGATGTCAGAGAACTGCATGGCCCACAGTTAAATGGGTCAGACAAAATCCAAACGTAAAGCAGGGCAAGATGTGTAGTTAGGAATACACCATGAACAGAAATAAAAGCAATTCTCATGCATTAATGGTACATCAAGCTAATTCAAGAAGGCTAAAATCATTAAAAAGGCATCCTGGGGCAGTACACAGTCATTACAATACTGTGCTGACAAGAAGTATTAAAATGATCATTTCCAATGTCATTGATAGAATCTGTTCTGATAAGCAGGGGGGAAAAAAAATCTCTAATTCCTAATTGGGAAACATGAAGCAAAATGGATCTTATTAGCATTTATCTCATCTTTAAATAATGCAATTCCCCAGTTCAACTATTCAAAACACCAAAAACTAAGAAAGGATTTATTATCCTCCACTGTTGGGCACATTATTAAGCTAAACCCCTGGAACATGGAACTTTTCTTTTTTATTTCAGCCTGAAATTCAGGTTTTAACTCCCAACAGTATCTGAGATTAAACCTCAGTGGGACATGGCTGAAGGTTAAAAAACAGCCTCTAAAACAGCAGAATATGAAGGACGATTTTGGCTTTGATTTCACTCAGCATTCCTCTTGCAAAATATGAACCAACAGACTTGATGATCTTAAGGGTCTTTTCCAGCCCAAGTGATTCTATGATTCCACCTCTGTTACAATCAATAGTGAGCTTATCAGCTGTAATGAAGTGTTGGAAACGAGGTATTTGGATTTAACTTGAGAATAAAGAAGCGTTTTCATAATAACAATAATCATTCAAGTTAAATTATTTTACCACTCGGCTGTGGAGAAAATGGGAAATGAGTTATCGCAGAAGAACCATAACAGATGACCACTGAGTTCAGTAGCTGCTTGCAGGGGACAAATTAGAAATTTAATTTCTAATGTGTGTGCAACGAAGGGGTAAAAGGCTCTTCAATGCCATTTCCAATTTCTTCCTCCAAAAGGTAGGTCTACATCACAGCAAGGCACAACACAGAAGCAAGAAAATAGATTTTCGAAAAAGCTTGCAAACAAAACAGCCCAAACTAGGAACTGGTGTCAAAATCCCCTAATTGTGCGCTAAAGAAACGTCTGGAACGTCCTCAGATAGATTTTATTTTTCCTACTATCACAGAATCTCAGAATGGTTTAGATTGGAAGGGACCTTAAAGCTCATCTTATTCCACCCCCTGCCAGGGCAGGGACACCTTCCACTTTCCCAGGATGCCCAACTAATGTGAACCCTCTGAAGAAGCCACTAAAAATCATTAAAGCTACACTGAACCTGAACGCCCCAGAGCAGCACAAACCAAGGGACATTTAATCAAGTGCTCCCTATTAACAGCTTGCACTGCTCATTCACACCCCCTCACTTAATGGGGTTAAGAAGCCGCTTTGTTTCCTGCCGAAATAAACAGCAAAAATTATCAGGAATTGGATTGGGTCCCAGACGTGTCTGGCAAGTGTAACCCATTCATACAGAAGCATTTCTAATCCTATTAGCTGGCAAATATTAAAGACTCGGTTGGCTGCCACGGGGGTAAAACAACACCCTGATATTTCTTAAAACACATGATCCCTGTCAATTCTTTCTTACGTCTAAAATAGAGCAGAGAGACAAACGAGCCTCCTGAAAGCTTCCAAGTTTCTCACACTAGCTTTGTGCCAAGAGACTTCCCTCAAAATCTCTGAGAAAGGCAAAAAAAAAAAAAAAACCAATCCAAGAAGGAGACTGTAGACAGAGCCACAAACGCCACAACTTGGAATATATAATTAACAATCTAACTATAGCTAGCACTCAAAAATAAATGTGCTAACAAAACCCCCTAATGGCTCTTTGAAACTCCTAATCAATATAGAAAATCTGGGCAGTCAAAACAGTAATTTTTGCAACCAGTTCAAGAGAAAACAGGAAGCAAAGCAAGAAAATGCAGCTTCAAATGCTCTCTGAAATCTGACCAACAGCATGGGTAAAAAAAGGGTGCACATCATGTAAGACTTACAATGTTGGGCCTCTTTTTTTTTCCATGTAAAATTTACAGTGATTTTCTTTTTCCCCCCATGTAAACATCAGAATGTTTTGCCTTTTTATTCCATGTAAAAATTTGAAAATTTTTGCCTTTTTTTTTTAAATTTGAAGTGTCTTTTCACACCCCATTGCAAGGTGCTGATGTGACACTGCCTCATGTAAGCACAGACAGAGCAGGACCTCTGCGATGAGAAGCCATCAACAAAACCCCCCAGAACTGAGGAGCTCTGAGAAGCATCAAAACTTAATTAAGAAGGTTTTTAGAGACAGAAAAACTGCTGTGCTGAGGGGCTGACACGTTCAGCCACGAGAGGAGACTGGTGAGAAGAGAAGCCAGCCAAGCCCCAGGACACTTGGTTGAAAGTCCACTAGAGGGGGCACAGAGCCCATCTCATACAGCAACTCCAGGATCATGGAATCATAAAATATCCCGAGCTGGAAGGGACCCACAAGGATCAAAACCCCTACACAAGACTCTCAAAGAGCCCCAGCATGGTTTGGGTTGGAAGGAACCTTAAAGCTCATCCTGCCCATGGGCAGGGACACCTTCCACTGTCCCAGGCTGCTCCAAGCCCCGTCCAGCCTGGCCTTGGGCACTGCCAGGGATCCAGGGGCACTCACAGCTGCTCTGGGCACTCTGTGCCAGGGCCTCCCCACCCTCCCAGGGAAGGATTTCTTCCCAACATCCAACCTCTCTCTGAATTTCTAATACCCTATGAACACCGTGGTACTTGAATGTACCATTTTCAGCTACTCTGCACAAACAGCCCCTCAGCTTCGCCACGGGCACTTAACCAAACCAAAGAAAACTTTGCTAAAATAAAGCAAGCACCAAAGAAAACTGAAAATTAAATAAGGACTAAAAACATCTTAACGTGGTTAAGACTAAAGGTGCTGGTGGAGAACACATCAGTGTGGCGTGTTCAAGTTAAGGAGTCTTCCATCTCAGAAAACACAACAAAAAAGCCTAAAAATCAGCATTTTCTTTAAGTGAGCAGGCAAGTATCTGAGCTATCACAGCTGGGTCATTACTTAGAAGGAACAGCTAGAGTGTGGAGTGATGTGCTGGATGAAAAAAGGCAGCTGTACCATCATGGAAGACTCTCTCCACGTTGAGCCCGTAGGTCGCACAGGTCTCGTAGTAAGTGCATCTCTTGAGGTCGTTCGACAACTTCCTGGCCCTGGCATCGTCGATGACGCGGGGGTTGGTGGAGCTGATGGCATCTGCACGACAACAGGGGGAAAACACTCATTAAAGGTCACTTGGAAACACCACCTCGGGATTCACAGAGTCACAGGAAGGTCGTGGAGGTTGGAAAAGACCTCTGAGATCACCGAGTGTAACATCAACCCACGGTCACCACCAACCCGTGTCCTCAAACCACATCCACATGGTTATTGAGCACTTGCAGGGATGGTTCCAATGCTTCCAACCCTTTCCGTGAAGAAATTTTCCCTCATATCCAACCTTAGCCTCCCCTGGCACAACTCGAGGCCATCTCCTCTTATAACCACCAATACCCAAACAGTGACTTTAAACACAAACCACAAAACAGGGTGCAGATCCCTGATTTTACATTTATTAAAACTATTATTATTAAAATTATTATTATTAAAACTACCAGTACACTGGTTCTAAAAACCAGGAGGAACATCCTCCAATGCTTTTTGCTTTCCTTAAATATGTGTATTTAACTCAATTGTTGCAAAAAAAAAATTACACAATCACATGAAAGAACATGAGTTCTGATGTAGAACATATTTAGGGAAACAAGTGGGTGATTAGTACAAACATGTCACATGATTTTTAGGCCTCTTTAAATATCAGTGACTTACAAGTAACTGGAGCGTGAAGTACAAAACATGACTATTTTTAAGAAACAGAATTTATTGTAAATTACTTTCTCAAACCCTGCAGTAAAGACAAACCACCAGATGTTGAGGGAACATACTGCAAAGCTGATAAAAATTATATAAATGATCTCTAAATTTCTAAACAATCATACTTGGTAATTCTCTCCAAGAGCTTCTCTCCATGAAAGCTGAAAATCAGAAATTTCAGTTTCTAGAGCTTATCCAGAGGAGCTGAAAAAAGAACAGATGAAGGAGAAGCTTCTTTCTTGCTACTCCATCACAGTGATGAACTCTGCATACAAAGGTGACACTATTTGACTTGATGATCTTATGAAGAAATCTTGGAAAGGAACTTTTTTGCCCCAGGAGTATCTTCTGCCTCATCCCTGGCAGTGTCCAAGGCCAGGTTGGATGGGGCTTGGAGCAGCCTGGGGTAGTGGAAGGTGTCCCTGCCCATGGCAGGGGGTGGCACTGGATGATCTTCACGGTCTCTTTCAACCCAAACCATTCTGTGATTCTACTACAGGCACCAATTTCAGCATTTATGGCTGCCCAGAAAGTCTTCCTTAAAATCTGCAACTGCCCACAGCAGCAAAATTACCTTTGTTCTTTGGGAAAAAAGCACCACCTGAACCTAAATATGGAGTCAATGCCTCTTGCAAAGCCGTATTTGAGGCTCTGCCCCGGGCATGACAGGACCAGACTCAACTGATGTTGTCATTGCCATCTCATCAGATCCAATTAACAAAAATAAAGCGGGAATTTGGAAAAGTAGAAGTCTATTTTTTTTTTATCAGCAGAGGGCGCTGATAACATTTAACCAGAAAGGAACCGAGAGGGTTCAGTTCCAGAACACCACAGCTTCCCAAAGTTTGCCTCGTTGCTCCGAGGTGGGTCAGGCTGGGCCACTGAGCTGGCTTTGGAAGTCAGGGGAGAACATCTGGAAGCATTGGGCCAGTGTTAATATTTTGGGAAAGATTCCATTTCTCATCTCATTTCAGGAATACCTGAGAAACCCAAGTGCAGGATGGACAGGGCTTGGAGCAACCTGCTCTTGTGGAAGGTGTCCCTGCCCATGGCATGGAGTTGGAATTAGATGAGCTTTAAGGTGCCCTCCATCCCAAACCATTCTGGGATTCTATGATATCAAAGAGGTATATTTCAAATACCCATTTTAACAAGTGTATTTATGTATTTCACGTATTTTATTTCACTGTCAAACACAGACAAAAAGCTGCAGTTTTTCCCCGATGCTTATTCCTAGAATTAGCATTATTTCCATCATTTCAAAAAATCCCCTTTGCATCAGTGCTGTGACAGAAAACGAACTTTTCTTTTTCTGGAAAGAATGGGAAGGAGATGGAAAACCATACCCCAAACCATACCCAGTGTCAGAAGGGCACAAAGAAAAAAAAATATTGGAGAAATGTTTCCCCTTCACCTTTTCAACTCCAGCTTCAAGCCAAAATGTGGCCCTTCAAAGCAGCTCCTTTCTGCTTTTTGGTGGAGTTTCTGCTGTCCTAAGACTTTTTCTGTTCCTGCTTCCCCTTTTCCTTCTTATCATCTGTTTCCTCCCTCCAGCTGGGCTGTGATTCCTCCTTCCCTGCTGCCCACACATCCCCTCTGCACTGTCACCCCTTGGCAGGAGGCAGGGGAAGGCCAACTGCTCCCTGAGCACGTGGCTGAGAACGCAGCAGAAAGCTTCAACACCCCCAAAAACACTGGGACATGCCAAAAAGGAGGATGTCCAAAACTGAACCGACAGGAACAACTCCCACCACCTGTGCTCTGCCTCCAGCACAGAGCAGTGACCTGGTGATACACTCAGAAAGAGATGTTCCAGTGGGAAGGAACTTAAAGGGAATGAGGAGCGGCTGAGGGAGCTGGGAAAGGGGCTCAGCCTGGAGCAAAGGAGGCTCAGGGGGGATCTTTTGGCTCTGCACAACTCCCTGACAGGAGGGGGCAGCCGGGGGGACTCTGCACCCAAGGAACAAGGGACAGGATGAGGAGAAATGGCCTCAAATTGTGCCAAAAGGGTTGTCCAGCCCTGGCACAGCTGCCCAGAGCAGTGCTGGAGTCACTATCCCTGGAAAGATCTAAAAGTCGTGTGGATGTGGCACTTGGGGACATGGTTTAATGGTGGTGTTGGCAGTGCTGAGGGAACAGTTGTTGGATTTAATGATTTTAAAGACTTTTTTCCAATCTTAATGATTTCACGGTTCTGTGATCTACATGGTCAGGAACAGGGCAGCTCCAACTCTTGTGTTCCATTCTAAGTCTATTCCAAACCAACCACAGTATGGGAAACTGCTGAAACACTAATGGGATACACTGGCACAACAGGGCAGAGAATACTCAAAAGACCACTCAAATGCCCAAGAAGCGGAAATATTTTGGGTGTTTTTCGCTTGCCGTATTTCCCTGTAGGGAAACAGTTGCTGTTTCAGAAGGAAAAACTGGGGGAGAGGTTGGCTCAGGTGGCAAAAAGCTGCATTTCTACTTGATTTACAGAGGTCTCCCAGAGGCACAGCATGAAGCCAGGGTTCAGTTCTGCTTCCTACCATGCTGCTGGAGGTTTTCCACCTCTCAGCCTTTTGCTGCTCAGCAATGCCAGGGTGTTGAACCCTTCCAGACTGCCAAGCACGTGGAAACTGGTCTTGCTACAGAACTTCCCTACACAACTGATTCACCTGCCCAAATTCAACACGGGCTGAGCAAGAAAACCACCACGACCAGCAAGCACTGAAAATATTATTTAAAAATCTCCTTGCAAGTCACAGAATCCCAGGATGGTCTGAGTTGGGAGGGACCTTCAAGCTCATTGTGTTGCACCCCCTGCCATGGGCAGGGACACCTCCCACTATCCCAGGCTGCTCCAAGCCCCGTCCAGCCTGGCCTTGGACGCTTCCAGGGATCCAGGGGCAGCCACAGCTTCTCAGGGCACCCTGTGCCAGGGCCTGCCCACCCTCACAGGGAGGAATTTCTTGCACTTATCTAACCTAAAATTCCCCTCTTTCTTCACTGCTGAAGTCCTACGCTCCCTCTTCAACTGTGCTGCCAAAACATTTGTCTCCCACTTCAAACCCGTCCTTGCAATGCCACGGCCCTGTAGCAAAGGGGAAAGGGCAGGACCCAGCTTTGCCAGCTTGGAAGAGTCAATATGGTCACAAAAGCCCAGCTGGAAATGAGGGCTGCACTTACCCTGGGTGCCCACCAGCACCATGGGGATTTCACTAGTGTTGCGATAGTTGGCCATGCGGCTGTAGTAGTGGTAAACAGTCTGGAAGCTGACTTCATCCTCCAAGCTGAACACAAAGATAACAGCATCCACCCACATGGCAAACTGCGGGATAAAAACGGAAAAGGCCAACTGTGAGAAGAGCAGCGAGGAAGGGGAAAGAAGAAAAACCAAGAGAGAAACCTTCTTACCTTCCTTCGAGGGAAATATATATCAGGAAAACTCACAGACAACAACCAAGGCCTCAAAAGGGGGATAAGGCTGCTAAAATGACGAATCTCATCACCCTGCAAGCCATGGGGATCTGGGATACACAAGGGATTTCCCCACAGGAGCATCTCCTCTTCCCTGGGGTGTGTGACCAGCAGCCCAGCTGGTGTCAGTGCACACCAGGTCGGGTTCAGAGCAAACACAGCAGGCAGAGATCGCTGCATCTGTGCACTGGACACGAGCAACGCTCCTCTGCACGGCTGACTGAGTCCCCGCGCTGGGATTCACAGGCATGCATGCTGCTGCTGCTGGGAACGCCAGGACAGGCAGTGCTGGGAATTCTCACACCTTAACCCATGTCCCAAAGCATTAATTTGAGACTTCCAGCGCTTCACCACACAGACACTTTCAGCTGAGCCAACAGCACCAAGTGCCTCGTTCTGCTTTCAGTGTGAGAGCAAGCTGCTGTCTCTTGGCATCAGGAACCTGCTCAGAGACATGCAGGTGCACAGGCCAAGCCAAGGTGCTCCTCAGTCACCGTGCAAGTGAGCAGCTTTTAGTTCACAAGTGAAACAAGATCATTGAAAGACATTGAACTTAACAGTGAACATAAACAGGACATCAAGAAAGAACTCCGGCTTACCTCGCTGCCTTTATTTTTCCCTAAGTGACTCCATTCCTACCCAAATTTAGAGCAATGGAAACAAGCTTCAGCCAGGGGATTTTCATGCTCTTTGTTATATTATTACTACGACGTGCCAGGGGACACACTGAACAGAGAGGGCTGCAGGGAGGTTCACTGGGGAAAGGCTCTGCATATTCATGATGATTGTACTGAAACCAAACACTGCCTGGGCTGTTTTGGTGTAAAAATAGATAAAAATATTTTGAGGTTTTCAAGACACTCAGAAGGACAATGTTCCAGAGGGGAAGGACAGCCCTGGTTACACACAGCAGAGTCTCTGCCAGAATAAGGTCAACCACCACACTGCTAAATGTGAACTGTTCAAACCAGCAGATGCAACCAGAGGAACTGGAGACAGCTTCATTACTTGGGAAATGTGGCCTTGGGTCTCATTATGAAATGGGTTTTGCTGACTGGACTCAGCAGCATCGTGCCAAGGACTCTTCCCAACAACTGCAATATCCTTAAGGCACCCATTCGGAAGGCAGCAGTCTCTCTGAACCCTCTGAGTGTTTGAGCAGTGTGCACAGCGGCTTTCTAATAAAGATAACTTTCAAACACTCCACAGGTTTGTACCACACAGTTCCTCCAGACACAAGACATTTCCAGTAATTTCTTGTTTCTCTTTTCATATTGAAATGCAGCTTAATCTCTGTGGGTATCAGACTTGTGGTATGGAAAACCAAAGGGATTTTGGGAAACACACACAAAGTCTGGAGACCCTGGATGTCTTATCCACAGTAGTGTGCAGGGAATGGCTTGAAACAAGGATAAATCAGCTGCTGGTATAAAAATCCATCCTCAGACTTATTACTGTGAATGAGCAGAGCTGTTAGTTCAAGGCAAGCCCAAAACCAAATTATAAAAAAAAGTTTTGAATTTAAAAAATTGCATGCAGCAGCTCATTGTAGGTCAGTCACTAGGTTAATTTGGTTTTACAAAAGGAAATTGAATTATTTTCATCTTTGAACCATTTTATCTTAGGCAAAGGAAGGAGAGATCACAGGCCCACAAAAAGAGTCTTCAGGGAAGTTTGGTTTTTCTCCCTTCCTGCCAAAAAAGAAGGGAACAGTAACCTGGAGAATACCCACGACCCAGTGCCAGGAACTCCACGTGTCAGCCCCTTACTTACTGCATGTGGAATTCAATCTCAATTATTGCTGAACCCACAAGCAAACTTTTCACTGCAGGAATTCATGAACAGATTCAGGATTTTTAATAGACACATAACTTGAAATTACACCCCAAAACTCCAAAGGGAATTTACAGGAAACCCTCGTGCTGAAAGGTGAGACAGCACTGACACCTCAAACCTCTTCAGCAAAGGAGGGAGAACAAATCTCAGCCACCACAGAATCCCAGAATGGTCTGGGTTGGAAGGGACCTTAAAGCTCATCTCATTCCAACCCCCTGCCGTGGGCAGGGACACCTTCCACTGGACAACAGCAATTAAAGGCCCAAATTCTCGTGGCACGCACCAGAAGCACCCCCCGTGCTGTTCATCAGTCTGCAGCCAGCTCCTGTGAGCTCTGCAAACCCAGCTCTTCGGGCACAAAACCGTCTCAGATTGCTGCACGCACCTTTACACCGCCACTATTTACATTTTTAGATGGGTGAACGTTCTCTGAGCATCACGGGCTGGAAACCAGGGCGTGCTTCAGGCAAATCCCTGCCAGCCCCAGACAGAGCTTTCCTTGTTGCTGCTGCTGACACGGCCGCAGATGTGCCAGCGACACCCGTTTCATTCCGCCCTGTAACTTCCTTCCAGGATGTCTCTCTCAGTCTCCATTTCCTCCACGTCCTTTCTCTTCCCCTTTGTCCTGGCACCTTCCCCCACGCTCTCACCCTCCTGGAGCTGTGGTGGTGCATTGAAACCCAAGCTGCTGCTGCTGCTGGCACCGCTCCCCCTCAGCTGTTTGGCGACAGCGCAGTGCCTGATGCTAAATTGTTGCTTGTTTGGAAGGTGATCCCTCCCGGAAAAGCTGAGCTTAGCGAGGCCAGCAGCAGCCAATACTCAGGAAATCCTGTCAGTGGCCAGGTGAGGAGAGGTAGAGGAGGAGGAGGATGCCACCTGTAGAAAGGGTGGCTGGGTCTGAGGTGATTTAAGCAGCCTGTGAGCAAATTCTTACTCAAAACAGGTAAGGGTCAAGCGCACACACCCACAAGGCCAATGGCTTGGACAGGCTGGAGAGCTGGGCATGTCCACCTGGAGAAGAGAAGGCTCCAGGGAGACCAGACAGTCCCTTCCAGAGGGGCTCCAGGAGAGCTGGAGAGGAACCTGGGACAAGGGATGGAGGGACAGGAAACAGGGAATGGCTTCCTACTGCCAGAGGGCCGGATTAGATGGGATATTGGGAAGGAATTCCAGCTGTGAGGGTGGGCAGGCCCTGGCACAGGGTGCCCAGAGAAGCTGTGGCTGCCCCTGGATCCCTGGCAGTGTCCAAGGCCAGGTTGGACGGGGCTTGGAGCAGCCTGGGATAGTGGGAGGTGTCCCTGCCCATGGCAGGGGGTGGGATGGGATGGGCTTTAAGGTCCCTTCCAGCCCAAAGCATCCTGGGATTCTGCGAAATCCCCATGTGTCACCAGGGGAAGCACACTGCTTGGGAATTCAGTATAAATGAACTGTACATCCTTACTTCATGGTCTCAGTCAGAATCCCAGATATTTGCTACCCACATTCATCCATCCATTTTGACTGAAATCCCAACCACTTGCTGGACAAAATCTTTTTCGCCTGAGGGAGATGCTGGACTTCTCCGAGCAGGAGGATGAGAAGGACCCAGGACAGAACAAAGCAGAGCCAGATGTTTCAAAGGAAGTTTCGAAAAGCAAGGAAAGCGAGGCTTTGGGCTCACCTGTGCCTCCGGAGGGCCTCCTTCATCTCTTATCAGCAGCAGGTAGCTTTGTCCATCAACTACTATCTCCTTCTTGAATCTCCCACCTGCCACACAAAGCAGCTCATTACAGACAGCAAAGGTACAAAATACAAAACAGAAAAAGGCTTCGCTTGTGGAAAAAAAAAATAGTGTCCTTAAGGTCTTTTGCAAATTAACCAATGACTGGAATATAACTGAAGTTTATGTGCACACACAGGAATTACTTAAAGCTAAGGCATGTACTTGCCTTATTTATAGATATATTTTTTATATATAATAAGGATATTGTGGGAAAGAGCCAGCAATTGCATTACAAACGCTATCTCCCACGTGAGGCGTCCCTGGGTTGACACACACAGTTAAAACCCCGCATGGATCACCTTTGTTTGAAGTTACTGTGAGAAAATTGCCCCTAAGAAAGGCACAGCGGGACAGCTGCACACAAACAAGGCCGTGTCTCGTCACCAAAATCGGTTTCTTGTGCCAATCAGCGTTTCCTCAAGGGAAGCCCAGTTCTCAGAGCACACGTGGGGTGTTATGGGGATGAGAGCTCTGCACTCACACACCACAGTTAGGGGAAGGTACCAGACACATGTTAGACAAAGAAGCTACAACGGTGCTACCTCTGCAGAGATGGGCTAAACTAACAGAGAACGCTCGGGATGAGCCCCACACCTGCTGGGGACACCTGGATAAAGAGAGAGGAGCCGCAGCCTCCAACCACATCCTATCCCACATCCTGTATTTCCAGGGAAATCAGAACAAGGGCTGCTTGTGAACACCAAGGAGGCTCCAACCCCAGCAGCTGGAGCAGCTGCTCTGTCACCTCCTGTCCTCTGGGCCCACAGGGACTCAGCCACGACCCCAGGGCAAGGTTGGGATTGCTTCTTTTGGGGCTAAAAGCGTGGTTTGGGCACTCTCTCAAAAATGACAAATCCCATTTAGGGCTTCTGGTGTGACGGAGCCTAAGCCAGGATTAGCGAGCTCGGCCTAAGCACCGGGGAGGCATTTAGGCTCCTCTCCTGGAGCAAGCCCACTCTCATCCCCCCACCTAAGCCCCAAAGCCCCCAAGGCCTCCAGCTCAGCATCACCCACCTCACAGCTGAGCTTACCACATTGAGATAAAACACATCCTTTAACACACCCTAAACTCTCTTCACCCCTGTTTTTTAAACTGGAATTAGTTCCAATTTGAACCCTGTTTCCCAGCTTCAAAATTTGTCATTCTACCAAAACCAAGGCGTTGAAACACGAGCTGAGAGCCAACAGCTCCGCCTTGCTCTCCAAACAAGCTCCCTGAGCAAATAAATCAGCACATCCAGGCTAATGCTGATCCTCAAAACACAACAATCTGCACAAAAATTGCTGCCTTAGGGGAACCCCACACTGGCTTAGACCCACCACTCCCCCCAGCCCAACCACAGCAGCAGCTTTCAGACCAAGATTACTCCACAGCTCAGCTCTGTGCAATATTTAAGCGTGTTTAAACACATTTTGTGTTTAATAAAAAAGATGTAAGAACAGGAGGTTTTGTGGGTTTGTGCTGGGGTTTTTTGTTTGGGGTTGTTTTAATCCTTTCTTTATAA
The DNA here is from genome assembly GCA_013400235.1 of Oriolus oriolus. Lineage (NCBI taxonomy): Eukaryota > Metazoa > Chordata > Aves > Passeriformes > Corvidae > Oriolus > Oriolus oriolus. The sequence goes on along the minus strand of VXBT01001627.1, from coordinate 73,454 downwards.
ACTTACTCCATTAGCAGTATTAAACATGCAACAATTAAGACTATCCCATTTCTGGCTGTTTCATGGCACAGAAGGAGCACAAGAGCTAGGTATGGATTTTCATTGTCTTGCTCACAAAGCGGATTTCAATCCTGCCTTCGCAGATCAAGAGGCAGATAAATATCTATCATTGCTGAACCTGAAAAGAACAATCACAAACAAGTGCAGAACTTGTAAAGGAGACCAGTCTCAGCTTTCAGGAACTGGATTTCTATTAATCAGGCCATTATTTCTATACGTTGTCGATTAATTGCACGCGCTTCCCAATGAAGTGTTAACTAAGATGAATTACTTCATACAGAGCCCTCCAGAGAGGGGTTTTAAAGCTGTGAGTAACAATGGCAATGCAGTGTGTGTGATCAGAGAGGGAAAGTTCTGCCTAATTGCCATTTCCTATTTCCTTTTCTTCTAAACACTGAAAGTTCCCCCAGCTAATTAGAAAATACCACACACCGAATGCGTTTAAGAGCCAACTCATTATTCCTCTGGTCAACAGGATGCCTTGCCAGTCTCACTGTACCTTCCAACAGCCCTCAGAGGCACAGAGAAGGTACAGACAGGGTGGAATAAAATAAGTAGAGAATTGAAAAAATAAAAAAAAAATATTTGAGTGTACATACCCAGCTCACAAATGAGAGCGCTAAGAGGTTTGCTCTTCACAAGCTTGGAAAAGGGTACTAAATTTAACAAATACAGTGCAAGTTATCCAGCAGCTCCTTTCCTAGGTGAATCCACACTAAGTGATCAGCTTGAGGACCCGCTCCTTGCCTTCCCCAAAAACACTGTGCCTGGAGCTCAGTGCAATCATTGTTATTTCCAGTATTAAATTCAGATCCTGCCATGCTGTCCCACTTCACCAGGGGCTGTCACACCCTGCTGTGGCCAACAGGCACAGTCAGCTCTAATCTGCTCAAGTGGCTTCCTCACCCTTAAAAGCAGGATGTGCTCGTTAGCTGGAATAGGCACATCCTCACCCATTCCTTGCTTTTTGTTTGGATTTAAGTATTTCATGACAAATAGTTTAGATTTCATACCCCTCCAACTAAACCGTTTCAAAGAATGCCCTGCGTTCCCAAGCTGTACTAAATATTTCAAAACAAATCTGAAGGCTCAGAAATGGAGCAGCAAACTCCCGCTCATCCCTCGAGTACGAATTATTTTATGCAAATCTCAGCTCACAGCAGGATTCACCCCTAATAACTTGTGTTCCTACACCATTAAGGAGCCCTTATCATGAGCACACCACAAAATCAGGTGCTGCACAGGACAGAGATTAAGAAAACCTGCCTCAATATCAAGAATTCCCACAAACAAAAGCATAAACAGTGCAGAATATACAGACCAAGGCTGTACCCTGCAGGTATCTGTGGCTGCAGGATTAAGGCAAACAAGAAACTGCTTCTGCCTTTGATTTGATGAGCCTTGATGAGAGCCATGAGCAGTGTGGGCAAGCAAAAGCAGGGCAAGGGCAGCGATTTTGGGACGGTTCAGCTTGGACAGCACCGCATTCATTATTTTTTAAAAAACACATATTGGAGTTTGGACAGCACCGCAGGGGAAGAGGAATTAGAGAGATCAGCCAGTTCAAATATTGGACTGCAGCAACCCATGAGGAAGCCAAACAGTCTCCCAGGGCTACAAAATACCCCGTATTTTCCTAAATATCTGCGTATGTGACAGAGCCAGGAATTACTGTCTGAACCAACGGCACCGAGAACAAAGAAATGACCTTCTTAATGTAAAGAACGAGCTCCAAACCCACAGCACCGCTCCCAGGGGAGGTGGCTGCCTTTGCTCTGGTCCCATCAGGATTATGACACACGCAGCTTTTTAATGAGGGAGTTTGTCAGCTCCCAGATGTACCTGCCACGGGAGGCCACGGGGAGAGGACGGCTGGCAGAGCAGGCACTTCAAGAAAGCTATTCCCAGTTTTCCAGGGCTACAACGCCATCCATTCACACAGACCCATTTTCAGATGTGCACACAATTTTTACAGGTGACAAATATCGCTCCTGTGCCCAAACCCAGCTGGCACAGAGTGGGACTCGTGAAGCAGCCCATAAACCACCCCGCTCTCTCAGGGGCACCCGGCCACGCTCCTGCTGCAAAACACCCCACAGAAATACCCAGCTTTGATCAATACAAAGCTAAATAAACTCTGTGCATCAGTGATTTGTGACCCTGGCTAAAGACCCGGCACAAATCAGGATGGGGGGGGATCAGCAACAGCTTCCTGATCTCATTGTTGTGCACGACGCTCCAGAGGCGAGCGCTCGGAACCGACGGCGGCGGCGCAGAAATTACCCAGCAAAAATTGGTATCAATTTTAAACACTGCACACATTTGTAATCAGAGGTGCTCTCTGTTCCAAAAGCTGGATATTACATGGGGAATTCTGGGGATGAAGGCTTTAACCCAGGCTCTGACAGCCCGGCCACCCCCTCCTCTCGCCGAGAGCTGTTCCACCACGTAATTGCTCACTGGAGCAGCCGCTGATTTTCCTACTGTATCCCCAGGCTCCGCTGCACTCACCAGGCTCTTTATTCAAGCAAATTGCCACGGGGATGAAGTTATTTAGCCATATGAGAAAGATAAATTCGGGGGGCTGGCCACACGACAAGCGCAGGCAGCAGCTGAACGTCTGCTGTGGCAAAGCAAGACAGAAGGGAGGACTGAGGCAGCTCTGCGAGCCTGGATTTGATATTCCCAGTGACATGTGCATTTTGACAACAGCAGCCAGTTGTCTCACACATGCACATTCTCTCGCTTTTTTTTCCCCCTCAGAAGATAGCAAATAGTGCCAAGAACCTGGCTCCTCTTCAGGGAAACACGTTCAAAAATCCTCCATTCAAACAGATGGTCAAATACTGGTCTTCTGGTTTGCTACTCACATTTTTTATTTGAATAAATTAATTTTAAAATGTTTTTCGCTGCATTTCCACAAAAAATTTAATAAAAAGGAAAAGGTTCTTCCCTCAGAGGGTGCTGGGCACTGACCAGGCTCCCCAGGGAATGGGCACAGCCCCAAGGCTGACACAGCTCCAGGAGAGTTTGGACAACGCTCTCAAGAACAGGGTGGGATTGGTGGGGTGTCTATGTTGGATCAATGATCCTTCCACCTCAGGATATTCCATTATTCTATGATTCTGGGTATTTCCTTAACACAACCACTGTGCTAAACAACAATTCAGAAACCATGAGTGCCTGGGTCGGGCCGAGGATCAAAGACCGGGGAACCATCGCTGCCACACGAGACTAAAGCTGCAAAGGGATCCCTGGACCACCTTCCCAACAAGGTACCTGGCTAAAACAAACCCCAACAGCAGCCTAGGCTGAGCTTTTCAACCCCCACCATCTGCTTCTCTCAACAGGTTTAGGACACAGTTTAGGAAATACGTGGAGAGGTCTCCTTGAAGTCCAATGAAAGCCAGGTACCCCCACAGGTACCCCACAGAAATGCAATATTGCATCATATAATCTGATCTCTACCTAAAAACTGGCAAGGAAGCACTCATATGTGATCTTGCAGCTCCATGGAAAGAGGGTTTACTGCTGGAATTTCAGTAGCAGCTGCAGTGATATTCAACAACTTAGTCAGGGAATGCATCTCAAAGTTGTTTGCAGTGTCTCTCTAGAAGGGAAGATATGAGGAGTCCCCAAAACCTGGCAGTGATTTGAAGGGACTTCATTGGAATTTTAAGTTTTTCAGCATTTGGGAAAATATATTACACTTTAAAAATATGTAATTTTTATATATTAAAGCTGCATAGAATTTCCAGGGTTGGATGGGATATTGGGAAGGAATCGTTCCCTGGGAGGGTGGGCAGGCCCTGGCACAGGGTGCCCAGAGCAGCTGTGGCTGCCCCTGGATCCCTGGCAGTGTCCAAGGCCAGGCTGGACGGGGCTGGGAGCAGCCTGGGACAGTGCAAGATCCCTGCCCAAGGCAGGGGTTGGGATGGGATGAGCTTCAAGGTCCCTCCCAAGCCAAACCCTGCTGGGATTCCACAATAAACAGGCGGAGCTGGACCCAGGGTTTCATCTCATGCAGAAGGAGAGGAAGGTGATTGATCAACCACCAAGATAAATGGGAACACACCAGAGCCGGCCTCCGAGCAATTAAGTTCCCCTCATTACCCAGAGACAGGACTCAGAGCAGAGCAGTGCACGCTCCACTTTCACTGCAAAGCTCCTGACAGCCAGAGCAGACTGTGCTAAGCCAATTAGAGAGGGCCAGTCTTAAAAAAATCACCGTAATGTGAGTGCAGACAGGTAAAGCACACTCTGTCCCCATCAAATGACTCATCTCAAAGAACCACGACGATGCTCATCCGAGTTTCTGCAGCAGTTTCAACTCTGGTGCACCCAGTTTATTAATAACCCAGAAGATGGAAGTAGCAGGCTATTTAGTTTCTAGATAATGAAGCAGGAGGGACTGCAATTATGGCAGAAAATTGGATTGTACTTCAACACGACCGTAACGAGTTCGAGAAATGGAGGAGAAAAATAAAAGCAGCATCAAGGGGACAAAAGTGGGGACAAACCGTCTGTGGAAAGATGGGGCGGGATGGCAAAAACCTCTGGCACAACAGAGGAAAGCAGCTGGGAATTCCTGCAGAGCGCAGGCGAGGGGACAGCTCGTCCTAGCCCGTGCCAGCCTCAGCCTGTGTGGATCTGGACAGGGCATCCCATGCAAGATAAGGACCTAAATCTGCCTAGCAAATACCCAGCCAGAAAAATAAGCACGTGAACCGTGGTTATTTAAGATGAGGAAAGAGAGAAGAGGTGCAGGATCTTACTAAGAAATAAACTGTTGATCCCTTTTTAGGACAAGAGAAATACTTTTCCCATTTTCCCAGTTGTTAATTATTATGGTCCCAGGTAAACAGGCAAGAATATCAAGTGGGAGCAGACATACAAAGCTCCACACCCTGATTCCAGGGATAAACCTTGGGTTCAGACACCCCTCAGTCCAGCATGAAGGAGTAACACAACTTTATCAGACACCCACTGCACATCAATACACAAAAACTGTGGCACTGAGCAAATAAAAGCTGCACGTGTCGTGCGTTCTCACAGCTCAGAAGTGTTTCTGACAGACGAAAGGGAAGGAAAAACATCCCCCCAGGAACCTGTGGGGAGCCCCCTCCTCTGACACTCACCCAGGGCCCTCACACCCACCCAGCCTCCCAAATACCAGCAGCCTCTTGCAGCCACAAAAGCTGACAAGGACCTAAATTCAATCCCTGCTCCCATTTCTACTAATAGCTCATTTTTTTCATCCTTTTTTTTCCCTTTTCTTGGTTTATTTTACTGACAGCAGGTGCAGAGAGTTGCTTACACCTCACGCCCACTAATTGTAGATGCACAAATCTAATTTTAAGAGCTTATTTTTATCAAAGCAGCCAGAGACAAAAAAACCCAGCGAGTCAGCTTCTTCAGGCAGGATGTGATACCACTTTAGCACACTCCTACCTTTTCCATCCCCAGTCTTTTCCAGTTTTAAACATTTACAGCCCAAAACACCACTTTCCAAACAAAGTTCCTTACAAAGTCAGCTCCATGATTTAAAATATCACCGCTTTTTTTTTTTAGCTCCTTCTAAGTTAGCTTCTCAGGCATTTCATCTTCCAGACAAAGCCATCCCAGCTCTCAATCTAACACAAAATTCATCTGCTCAAAATTTCTGCTGGACTTCACAAGCTTCCAACATAGTTGCAAAATCTTAACATGTACTAACAAACCCTAAACAGCTCACAAAGATAAGCCCAAAAATTCCCTCCTATAAGCACTGACGCACAGATCTCAGGCCTTTTCTTACCCCTCTTGCCTTTTTTAAATATCCCTTTGCTTTTTATACCTAGCCAGCTCCTATAATAGCTGTCCCTTCATTACAGTTTTACATCACAAATAGCAACCGTGAAGTTAAAACTGGACTTAGCAGTGATTACACAGTAATCTGCACTCCCTAAAATGGGTACAAACACCTGGTGACAGCAAATCAAGAGGTCTGGTGAGAACTCAACACACTGTGAATAAAACCAGGTACCTACCATGCCCTGCCTTCTGATACGACTTCCCAAAACGACAACAGATTCAGTGGAAGGGGGGAAAAAAAGCTCACAATAAGAAATCAAATACAAGCTGAACAAGGAACATCTTCAAAGGAAAATATGACTATCTGGCTTTGAGATCAGGAGGGAAACAGTGGGCTCTGACTTAGAAATACATCCAGAAGCGGTATTTGAGAAATAAAGCAGAAGGCAGGTGCAGCAGGAGCCACTCCCAAGTGGCTCCAAGAGCAACAGCAGCAGAAAGCAGGGAGCACTGGAGACTTAAACTCACAGAATCACAGAACTGTTCAGGCTGGAAAAGCCCTTTTACATCCCCAACCCAGCACTGGCAAGGCCACCGCTGACCCACGTCCCCAAGTGCCACAGCCACGCGTTGTTTTGAACACTTCCAGGGACACCCATCCCATCACTGCCCTGAACAGCCTGTTCCAATGCTTGACAACCCTTCTGGTGAAAAAATTTTCCTTAATATCCAACTTAAACCTCCCCTGGCACAACTTGAGGCCATTTCCTCTTGTAGCATCACTTGTTACTTGAGAGAAGTCACTTTTATTCCTGCTAAGAGCCTAAAGTTGTAACAGAAGCCATAGATCTGCTTTACAGTTTTTACCTGAGACACAACCTTCAGAGGAGCCCGTTAGGAGAAGGACACAAACGCTGCAGGCATTATTTCCCCAAAAATCTTTGGTTATTCAAGGTGCAAGGTGTTCAAGAGAGCACCTTAGAGACCCTCGAGGCGCACAACCTAAAAGGGAAGCCCTTGCTGGCAATCTGCTTCCTCAGCACCTTCTGAAGAGCAAATACTTGAATTTTTCCTTTAATTAACAGAGCTCCTCATTTGTGTGACACTTTAAGCAGTCCGCAGCCCGACAGCTGGAACAGAGAGGTTTTCAAAGGATTCTTGAACCCACACAGGCAGTCCCAGGAGGGCGAGGAGAGGGAAGGGCTCCAGAGGGGAGAGGGCAGAATACATAAACACACTCTTTTATGCTGAGCCTGAAAGGCTCCGAAAGCCCAAGAGGACCCACTGCAGCAGCACTTTAAAAGGATCAAAAAGAGACAAGTGTTGTTTTGTATCTGGGTGTCAGCATGAAATGCCAAATAAAAATAATCAGTCAGTCCTATTACAGCGAAAAGGCGGACAAAGAACTGAAAAGAGGTAATTTTGAAACACATGTCCCAAGTCACTGCTGTCTTCTGAGCACGAGACAACGTCTGCCTGTGGGTTTACAGACCAAAAAAACCCTTCAGCTGCCCCAAAGTGCTGAGGGGGCTTGTGAAAACTGCACCACAGAACCCGAAACCAATACACAGAATTTCAGCTTCCTCGGGTTTTGCAGCCCAAGAACCACAAAATTCGACTTTAAAGTTAACAGGGCTTTTTTGAACTCATATTGGGATTCTTGCAAAACCTCCCTGTGTAAGCTCTGTGTAGATTTTTCCGCGTATGATGGGGATTTTCTGGAATTCCAGAAATCCTGAACGAAAAGGCATGGATGTTTCCAAGGAAAGCACCCAAGTACATCCTCACAGGACACACTGCTCTGCTCTCCATTTACATTTCAGCCAGCTGCTCGCCGAGGACAGAGCACACAGATTAGTCTGGGACACATCCTCCTTTTATTCATCAAAGATCACATTTGGGGGTTCAGTAAATAAGGCCTTCCTACGTATTTGAAAAATATTAACTGGATAAAAATAGCAAATGGCTCCTGTGAAAAGATTGGCAGCCTCAGGAACCTAATTGTTCACAGCAGGCAGAGGTACACGAACCACGAGAAGGGACAAGAATCTCCATGCTGCAGAGGGGAGAAACTGTCCAGTTCTGCTGCAGCTCCCATGTTCTGTTCAACCCAAAAACACCAAACTGTGGCCCCACCCCGATGTTAAATCTCTCAGCACAACCACATATGAGCAAAGAAGAATCCCAGAGTGGTTTGGGTTGGAATGGACTTCAAAACCCATCCCCATTCCACCCCTTGGCCTGGGAAGGGATACCTTCCACAAGACCAGGTTGCCCCAAGCCTGGCCTTGAACACTTCCAGGGATGGGGAGGCTTTTTTTCCCCAGGTGAACCAGGCCCACACTCTTGGATTCAGCCCAGGATCAGACCTGAATGAAGACACCTGGAAGGTCATCCCAGTTAATAGATTATGCCTGAACTTTCTGCATACACATTGTGTAAGGGTCTGTAACCAGGAGAAAAGCTCTTAAGAGGATGTGAACAAAAGCAGCTGAAATTTTAAAGCACTCTTCCTCAATCCTCCTTGCATAATTACCCTTCGCTGAGGAAGCATCAGACAGAAATAGTTACTCTGGACAAACTGAAGAACACGGACATCCATCCCTCAAGATGGAATTTCTACACAGAGTCAGAATCCTTTAGGTTGGAAAAGGCTCGAAGATCATCAGTGCAAGTTTTCGTTACAGGCTGGCAACTTATTTTCATGATTTTCTTCAAAGGGAAGGCTGAGGGTGACGCTTCATTTAGTATTTTAATAATAAACATGACCATTCCTGCTGGTTTATGACCATTCCTGCCATTCAAGCGATACACTGCTCACTGTGGTACTGAGAAAAGTTATGTGGTGAAGGCTGCAATAGTGTCAAATTGTTTTTAGGTCAAGTTTGGAAAGAGAGTAAATGATCACAGCTTTCTGAAAAACACATTGAAGGCTTCATTCTGTACCTTTTACTGGGGGAAAATTTCATTTTTATTATAAGTTCCTCCACAAAGAGAGATGAAACCTCCACTGACTGCAACAGCTACTTGCTGCCTCAAGTCAGGATGCTGGATGGCTTTTATGCTTTTTAAAACACTAAAAATAATGAATCTGCATGATACGAATAAGTAACTTAAATATATCCCAAAATACGTAGAGGGAAGAAACCTCCTTTTTTGTCATCCCAGCTGAGACGCCCTGGACCACAATTTCTCTTTGTTTTGTTTTATTAGACTCACTGGAAAAAAAAAAAGTACTGAAATAATCACTACATGACTTAAAATATTCACAGACGTGCCAGAGATGCGGAAAAGCCTTTAAGTCACGTTTCACACCTCCGTGGCTTTTTGGAAACAAAACCCAAATGGTAACAGAATCCTCCTGACACTCCCCACTCTTGTAAACTTCAGTTCACCTTGGTCTGCAAAGAATTCAGTCTCAAATTCCACACACACCACACATTTCACTTTTCTCCTAACAGGCAGAATTACATTTCAGATGGGGGGAAATAAAGACACCAGGTTTCCCACACCTCACTTATTGTTTCAGCAGGTAAAGCATCCAGCAGTTAGTAGTTTTTCTTCCAATCACTCAGAAGGTCCTCAGAAGATCAAAAAACCCTTGGATTCCTTATTTCCCATCATTTCCTCATTGTATCATCACAGAAAAAAATTGGAAGTCGCAGACTACTGAAATTCCCACTTAGTACAGGGTAACACATCGCTGCTTTTCTCACGTCGGATTTAAAATGTGTCACTCAGGAGCACAGCTGAGCGTATGATAAATATGCAAAGGAAGAGTCTCAAGGCCATTTTTCTTCCTAATAAAAACTTATTCTCTGAGAAAACAAAGGGTTGCAAGTCACAAACCCGCTAGGGACCGAAAAGTTCTGAACAGAAATAAAAACTGGGGCAGGCAGGGAGAAAAAAGTGCTTTATACTGTGAAGTGTAGGATTCCTCCTCGTGGTGGGGAGGTGCTGATGGGCAGCAAGAGAAATCTTTCTGATGCCTTAGGTTTTAACTCTTACATTTTTCAAAATTCTCTCATGCTCACACAGACATAACAAACCTCTCCAGGCCTGCTCTGCAAGGACACCCAGCCCGTCCCAGGCCCAAAATGTGTAACCCAGCACCTTGAGAAGGGGGGCGAGCTGAGGGGCAGTTCCATCATTAGCTAAAGTTTAATTGGCCAATTTATGCTGATCTGCAAATGGACCAAACCTATCACAGTGTGAAGAACTCGTGACTCGGGGTCCATCTCGGGTGTAGCCTTTGGCCTGCCCAGGGTGTGCCTCTGAAGGCCTTTCCAATAAATATCCACCTTTATTCCCTTACTCCTGTCTGGTCTCTGTTTCCAGGCTGGCCTCTTAGGCATCAGTTCTTTAGGCATCATCTCACTTGGAGAGCTGAAGGAAACACGAAACCATCTTTACGTAGCTAAAATTCATTTCCTGCCATGCTGAAGCCTTCAAGGCCTGCAGGAGATGTGGCACTTGCCTGATGCAGGGCAGGTTTCATGGTAATTGTAGCCATTTAGAAGGCAAAGGAGAGCAGAAATAGCAGCCCCTGGCTCTAATCACCACTTCCACATGAAGCAAATATCCATCACTTTATCCATTAGGCACTGATTTTATGATTCCTGATACATTTAGCTGTTAGGGAGCCATTCCAAGTCAGTAAACCCAGGTTTTTCTTAACTGATCGAGCAGCTGACACCTTAACATCCAATATACATCCTCCACTTTATCCAATTTCACAATCTGGCACATCTACACTCCCCCAGAAAAGGAAGAGGGGACAATCCACAAGGGTCTCCAACATGAAGAATTACACTTTCTTTTCTAGGGACTTTGTTTGAAGGATCTAAAAGTGCTCAAGGCCAGGTTGGACAGGGCTTGGAGCGACCTGGAATAGTGGAAGGTGTCCCTGCCTGTCAGGGGGTGGAATGGGGCGCGCTTTAAAGTCCCTCCAAACCATCCTGTGGTTCTGTGATTCTCTGACAAACAAATAAAACACTACCAAATCACCACTACAGCTGTTTACTGAGGGTAGTTTATATGGGTTGAATTTCCTTTAACGCTGACTCGATTGGAAACCTTGACCTTATCCCTTACAAGGAAAATTAGAGCTCTTAATTATTCCAGTTTTCCTCCCGTTAATGAAATGCAACAGTGTCATTAGTGAGGCTTGTCAGCCACACTTATGTGCAGGGAAATGATTTGACACTGCTTTTGTCATCTAATCCTTTCAGGAAAAACAGTCACAACGTCACTCGGGCACTGTAAATAAAAATCCTTCAAGACAAAGAGGACAGATGGCAACACTCCCAAGGAATACCACCTAAAATACTCATCCTTTAGGAGGAGAGGAGGGTTAGCCCTGCCAACAGTCAGTAGATTTGACTCTTCCAAGGGGAAAAAAAAAAAAAAACCAACCCAGATATCTTCTGTTCATGAAGTGAGGGGGGAGACCTGCCAAGATAGTGATTTTTACTGGAGATTTGCTGTGCTCAGGGACACTGCAGCCTGTATCAGCATTTCTCACTACCAGCAGCGCGATCCCCACACGCTGCTGTGCAGAGGCTCAGTTACTACCATCCATTATTATTCTCAGTGCTAGCTGCAAAGCAGCAAAAACATTTAAGGCAAACTTACAACCTGCAAGACCTCAGTGTCAGTGCAATTCCACAGAAAAAACCTTGTCCACCCCTCCCTTCCCCTCTCCTCCCATTTTAACCACACTTCCAGGCTGTTAAAATGTCAACTACCAAGCTAAACCAGCTTCCTTTGGTAAGAGTTAATTAGAAACAAACGTTATCAGAGATGCATGAAACTACAAACTACTGCTGAAGAGACAACTACAGCAAGAGACAAAAACGGTGAGATGTACTAAAGACTTGAAATCAAAAGGAAACAACTCAAAATGATACACAAAACAACAGGGGGAAAAAAACGCTCTAGTACAGAAACCACCATCTGTCCCTTCAAAACGAGAGCTGCCATGAAGACAATGTATAGTTACCTGCATCCATATCTGCAAAGAAGGGAACAGCCAGTAAGGAAAAGAAGGAACCAGAAATTCAGTGTCTCAGAGTTGGATTTAAAAGTTCATAAGGAGAACAGATAAAGAAAAATCATCAAAAAAGTAGTTACGGTAAGATACACCTTGATAAGGTACTGTGATATTTTTGATTTCAAGCTATAAACTTGGATTAATGTTAAACACTACAGTGTACAAATTAATTTTCTATGCCATATGAACATTAAAAAAAAAAAGACTAAATATTTAATATATTAAACAATAAGCAAGTTACACGTTTAAGTTTAGGCTGGTGACGTTTTTTTTTTATTCTCCCAACATCCCAATTGTACAGAAATCCACCAGTACAGACAGTAATTGTGGCTTTCAACAGCCCAAGTGAAAGCAGCAGCACTACAGAGAGCAGGCAACTCCTCTCCATCAAGACTAATTCCCATATGGACACACACTGGGGGTCAGAGTATTTAAAGGATGCTAAGCAGTCATGGAAAATCCACAGTTTTACTCATTGTACATACTTAGCTCGGTCTGGAGAATGTTAAAGCAAAAATCTCCATGAATTTTGAAGCAGCAAATGGGATTTTTTTTTTTTTTTTTGCTAATTCATTTCTGCATG
>VXBT01001627.1:25809-60944 GCA_013400235.1 Oriolus oriolus | reverse complement strand
CTGCATGATCAAAAATGAGTAAGGATGTAGTTTGTGGGGGAAAAAGCAGAGTGGGATTTATGTCTGCACGTACCTTCAGGTGACTCCTCCTGGACATAGGTGCCGGTCAGGTACCGGTGCACCAGCGCAGACTTCCCGCTCGCCAGGTTACCCACGATGCCCTGGAATTAAAAATAAAAATAAAAAAAAAAAAAGGAACAAAGAATTCAACTGCAATTAATCCCTGTAAAAAGCAGTGTACTCAAGCAAAATCTTCACACAACATCCCAAACAACACGACACGGTGTAAAATATGCCAAGAGATAAAGCAAACAGCAGAGTGGTTTGGGGCGGAAAGGATCTTAAAGATCATCTTGTTCCACACCCTTCCACCAGCCCAGGTTGCTCCAAGCCCCATCTAACCTGGCCTTGGACACTGCCAGGGATCCAGGGGCAGCCACAGCTGCTCTGGGCACCCTGTGCCAGGGCCTCCCCACCCTCCCAGGGAGGAATTTCAGCCCAACACCACAGGAGTTTTCTTCCTGGAGGTGCTCAAATGCCAAAAGGCTTGAGGATATTTGGGGTTTGCGGCTTCAAAGGAGCACACAGAGCCGAGGACATCGTGCTCCCTTCTTGGGGGAGGCCATGGAAAATTTTTTCCCCCTTCCAAACCAGCCCAGCCTGCTCTGTTCTCTCCTGTTTACTTGACCCTCACCCGAGGTTCAGAACAGAAGGTCCCTGGGGACAAGATGAGCTCTGCCAAACGGAGGCAGCCGGGACGAGCTGCACATCACTGCACGTTCTCCACCCCATCTTCTTAATCCTGACTGGCAAGAAACCACCCTCCTTATCAAAAATGGCTCGAGAGGAGCCAGCCATGTGTGCTGGCACCCCAAACACCCCAAATTCCCCTGTGCCTTGGGCTGGTCCCACAGCGTGGGCAGCAGGGGAGGGAGGGATTCTGGGATGAGTCACGGAAAGGAAACAACATCTCTAACATATGTCCCTTACCCCCAGAACAAGGAGCACCCTCTGGAATTAATGACTTTTCCCTCCATTATACGCCCATGAACTGCAGTGAATTTGCTCCTACTCACACCACAAAGCCATTAATACCTGGGGGAACCCTGTGAGCAAACAGCTTGGCTTTTGCACCTCTTCTCGTCACCAAATTGACACCATGTCCCTCTCCAAAGCTCCCCAATGAGAAGTTCCTTCCCACTTTTTTTTTGCCTACAACAATGTACAGGATCCTCCCTGTTCAGGATTCACCATCACTCAAAAAGAGTTAATTTAGTGTGTGAAAGCTGAACTGTCTTTTTAATGGTCAATGCATTTGGCCAAGACACAGCTTTCCAGTGAAACCTTCCCCTACAAGAGATTAGCCCTGTGGGGATGGAAATGAATGTTATTTTCTGTGACACTTGTGCCAAAATTGTAACTGCCAGGGACAACAGAAAAGCATCAACGTGGGGGTCCAATGAGAGGCAACATCCCATGGCTGGGATGTCTTATTCTAGAGACCCTCAATATTTGAAAGACATCAAATGATTCAAGAATAGACTTTTTTTAATTTTTTTTTTTTAAATATCCCAAAGGTCACATCAGGATACACCATGTGACAGCACCTTCAGGTTCTCTGATACATTCCTACAAACTAGGAGCAATAAATTCTGCACTGGAGAAAAAAAAAATCTGACTTCTGATACAGTTTCTCTCTTCATCAGCATTAATATTTGCTTTAAGGCTGATCCCCCACAGTATGACAGAAATGCCAGCCTGTTTTCACAGCAGTCATATTCCTCTCTCTCTCTCTCTCTCTCCTGTTTTATACACAAACAATCCGAGTCATCTCCATTTATTTATGGAGATGTCTGAAATGCACCAAGTTATGACAAGCATGTTAGGGAACAAAAATACCACCCTAACCCAGTTCAGGGAGGAGGAAATTCAGCTACAACTCACTGCTCTTTTCAGTTACGACTTGTGCAACACTGAATCATTTATCTGCATGTGCCAGACGTGCTGTAAAACAAACCCAAGCCACTCTGCCCACTCCTCCTAAAGCCCGTTGGGAAAAATCATAAACTCTATTGATAGCACTTGGCATTTTAAAGCTGTCCAGGAGGGGAGCCTGACTGCACTTTGCGTGTTTTTTGCAAGAAATTCAGTGATTTTATCCAGAAAGATCTCATGTTTATTCTGCCTAACACATCCTTATTTAACATTTGAATAGACAGGAAGACTGAGGGTGCTGGTCTCATCACGCTCTTGACCACAATAAAAGCATCAAAACCTGTAAGTAAAACTGAAGTACTGGATCAGCAGGAACCAATTACAGAATCCCAGACTGGTTTGGGTTGAAAGGGACCTTAAAGCTCATCCTAATTCCACCCCCTGCCATGGGCAGGGACACCTTCCACTATCCCAGGTTGCTCCAAAGCCCCTCCAAGGTGGCCTTGAACATCCTTCTGAACACTGGAAAGAAACCAAGCCTCACGTTGCTAAAAAAAGGAGGCAAAGACTGGTGTTCTTTCCTCAAAGGCACGCTGAAAAAACACCTCCTTCCTTTACTGCAGCCCTGGGGGCTTCCTCTGCTCTCCCAGAGCCAGTTTCTGTTCCCTTTACAGCTCTCCAGAGCCCAAGGGGTACAAGAACAGCCACTCTAGAAATAAATCAAAAATAAATATCAAGCAACCACCTCGATTCCAGGACCTCCCAGCCTGTATGGGAGGACAGCCTCTCCCTTTAACACGGCCCTTGTGTTCCTCAGCCATGAGGAGCACCGAGGATGAAGCTGGAAGTGAGGGAACGGCAGAGAGGTGACTCCACAGCCCCAGCTCCTCCCCAAGGACAGATGTGCAGGGAAGGCACAGCAGATTTCAGCTGGGCTTCCTGGTCTGCCCTTCCTGCTGGAGCATAAGCTCCCAGGCACAGCTGGTGCTGCTGGCTTCCATCATTTGCAGCGCTATAATCCAATTATTATTTTTGTAACAGCACAAGTTCTGCTTTCACCCTTGGACAGCCATCTCGTGGCACGCTGACCGCTGCAAATCAATTCTCTGCAGCAGCCACGCAGCTGAGATTTGTTTTCCTGCCCTTGGTTCAGACAAAACAGAGGCAAAATACCCAAAATAAGCTCACAGGATGTAGCCAGGCTATCACAAGATAAAGAAATGTACCCCGAGCCCATCACCTGGCGCTTGTGAATCATTTCTGTTCTGAATTACATGTAGTACGTAGATTTCACCTGCAATCCCCAAATTTCTTGGTGGGTGCTGTGAATTAGCAGGGCTCAGAGAAGGGGAAGGGATGTGCAAGGAAACCCAGGATAAGGCAGCTAACAGTGTTGGACTCCCATGCGACCAACACCTTCCAGCCCTGAATTCCTGAATTTCTTTCATCATGTGAGGTTTTGGGGTCTTCCAAATGACACCACCTGTTTAACAAAACCTGATGACCCTTCCTGTATTAGAGAGCTGCACCCATTGACTGCCAGATTTCTCTTGCACCCACCTTGAGCACTGCTAAAAATCAAAGCAGCCACAGAATTGTGGTTGTGAGGGTGCTGCTCCCATTAAAATTCCTGTCCAAGTGCATTTATCCCCTTAAGTGTGGCCTTGCTGATTGTCTCACCTCCATAAACCACTAGTATCAACTCAGATTAGGGAAGAGTTGTTTGCCACACGAGAAGTGGGCTGCTAAAGCCCGGCCCAGTTGACTGCTCTTAAATTGAGATGGATTTGCCCAGTTCTGAGTGGCAAAGGGAGCCGGGATAGGAGCAGTGCTCCTGTTCCATCTGGGAAATGGGAGCGGAGCACAGACACCTGCCCCAGGCACTTCAGCATTCTGTACCTCTGTAGGGTTTGAGGAGTTCAATGTGTACAATTAAATCTGGATTTCCACATGGCAAACATCACAGTGATCTGCTCTCAGGAGCTCTGTGCTGCTGGTTTGGTACCCACGGGTTTCATTCCTCATCTCAGCCTCCCTGTTCACACCTCTTAAAAGGGAAAACCTGGGAAACTCTCCTGACCTGCCTTTTATTTTTGCTTTTTCTTCCAGCTATACGGAAAAAACTCAGCCAGGGGAAAAGTAATAAGCAGCTATTAAACCACTCTTCATTGTTACAGTAAAATGTAGGTTTTGATTCACTAAATGAACTTGAAAAATATTTTTTTTATTCAGTATTGATTCATTTGAGTTCTTTAAAGACAGGGAGAAAAGACATTTGGTCCTTGAAGAAATCATGAAAACTTAATACAGGGAGATAAAATGAGCTTTACATGTCAACTGCTGACTTCCACTGCCCTCACAAGACTTCTCTGTTGAGAAGATCCCCCTTGGAGGCTGCTTCATGGAGCAGAACAAATTCAAACAGCAACCAAATACTGAGAGATCTTTGAAGTATGATTATAAATACTGAACATACATCATCTTCATAAAGATAGCCTCAAGCCTGGAAGCGTTCAGGTTGGATGGGGCTTGGAGCAAGCTGGGATAGTGTGGAAGAAGTTCTTGCCCATGGCAGGGGGTGGGATGAGATGGGCTTTAAGGTCCCTCCCAACCTAAACCATTCTGTGAGTCTGTTATGGATACGTAGAGGAAAAATTCTTTACTTATTAAAATTCCTTTCCATATCTTTTCCCAACAGTAGCTCGAATGAAGCATGGAAGATCCACACTTGCGCGTGACATTTCCAGGATGTTTTCCAGGACAGGAGTAAACACGAACTCACCACTTTCAGCTCCGGCACAGATCGGCTCAGGGTCCATTCCTGGCTATTTACAAAGGCATCTGTGGAAGAGGAAAACACCCACAACATCAGGACAATGACGTTTCACGCTCTGCTGCACAGGATTTCACGCCACAGCTTTGGGAACGCGAGACCGAAGGTCATGCCTCATCTTGGGAGGCTGACAGGCCAACGTGACAGAGACCAGGGGTTTGGGGAAAAGATATCAAAAATGCCAGGAATTCCCATTCCACGTGGGTCTGCTCCCAGCAGCAAGTGCACCCACATCACCAGCAAGCTCAAACTAACTCCAGGCCCTTGGGGTCGTGCAAAGGCTCTTGCAGTGCGTACCTGGTTAAACCATTCCCCATCCACAACACCACGTTCCTTCCCTACAGGAAAAGCCTTGCATTTGTCACGTTAAATGTCACCAACTGCAGCTGCCACCATCTGCAGTAACTTCTCCACCCAGGTAAATAAGAAAATTTGCTGCTTCTGAAACCTGTTATTTTCTACTGCACATCACACTTAACGTCAGCAACTGCAGCAGCCAGAGTCAGTGGGAACATCGCTGCTCAGGTAGGGGAAAATCTCTCTTTATTCCTCAAACATGCCATTTTTCAGTAGCATCATCTAGGCAGAAGTAAACCACAGAGCCATTTCCTATAAATTTAAATAAAAACTACTGGGGGCAGGGGTTGATTTCTTGAGGAAAGGCAAGTTTATCACTGCTCCCAACAGAAATTAAGTCCTTTGGGCTTCACCTGGCTCCAGCCTCACTGACAATTCCACACCAAAGAACAGAAATAAGGTTCTATTCTTCTGTCTCCAAAACCATTCACCATTTTGTTCCTTCCATGAAGGTCTGGGCAGCTGTAAGCAAACAGACAGTGATGTTTCTGTTACAAATCCAGCGTGGATCCTGATTTAACCCCTCCAAGACCATGCAGACCAGCTGAATGTCTGTGCTGCACAGGATGCTCCTGCTGTGCAGATCTGCTCCAGCAGCTCCACAGAAATGAAGCAGCACCGAGATTCCCGGTGTTCCAATCAACTCCTGATGCCACAGGAAATAAACAGGTGGAAGGTTACACCTGACCACGTTGTTTTTAAGCAAGCCAAGGTCCTGCAAGCCACTGCTTCCCCTCCAGTACACTCAGCAGCAGCAGGAGAGAGCTGTCTCATTTGATCTCTTGATTCAGACAGTAAAGAAACTGGAGGCAATTTCCTACTCCAGATGCAACCCTCACTAACTTCAGAAACCATCCAAGCTTTCCCAGCACCCACCTAAAAACAATCACAAAGCAAACTTTTATTTTCCAGCATATCTCCAAAAAATATATTGCTTTTGCCTCAACATCACAAAAAGAAGGACCTATTAGTTGTGAACTGGGAAACCTTCTGCAGAGTTTTATGTTAACGCATCGCTTTGTGCTTCAGCTGTGAATAAATCCTGTATCTATATGAAAACACATGGAAAATAACCAGTATTTTGCTACAGATTTGAGCTGCCTCCCACACGCTCCACGGCAGGAGAAGGGAAACCAAAGGCTCAGAGTGAAACGCTCTGAAGACTTGGGTCAACCTTTGGCATTCCAGGTGAAAGAAAAGACACTGTGGTCACTCAGTTCCTGTTCCATGACCTGATGTCCCACTGGATCAAAACCCCCAGGAAGAAAGTTCTGTACCACACCCAGGTGACAATACCTTGAGATGGAGACAAAACAAGCAGCAATTTCCCTGTGGGAACACTGCATGTGAGATCTCCTCACGATTAAGGCATTCCAAAGGGACCACAGCTCGGTCTAGGATGTTTTCCTACCCTCCTGTGGGAAGGAATACCTTTCCCAGCCAGGGAGCAATGGAATGGGGAGCTTTAGATTGGGTATTACGAAAAATGTCACTGCCCCAACAGGGAACTGTTGATTCACATGGTTGGCTTCGAGCTGCTGTGGATTTGGGAAGGAACAGCCAAGGTTGAACAACACGAGGAGGTTTCAGCTCATCTCCAGACTCTCGGGAGTCAAGGAAAACCATCAGTCTCAGGCAGGTATTATCCCTGACTCGCGGAGGTTTATGTGTGGGAAACAAAGTGGGAGAGCTCCCTATTAATGGCAACAAGCTTCCATGAAAGAGAAGCACTGGATTTTATCACCATGGGAGATTAAAAAAAGGTGAGTGAGCAAATCACTGCTACTGACTGTGAGAACTGCAAAAAAAACCTGCCAAGCCAAAGGGTAGCTGCACGAGGGTAGGAACAGGAACATCGCAAATCCTATTGCTTCTCTTTAAAATAAATCCCTTAAAATATTGTTTTGGAAGACCTGTGCATTCCAA
This sequence comes from Oriolus oriolus, assembly GCA_013400235.1. Lineage (NCBI taxonomy): Eukaryota > Metazoa > Chordata > Aves > Passeriformes > Corvidae > Oriolus > Oriolus oriolus. Next base: position 53,893 of record VXBT01001627.1, on the reverse strand, counting down.
AAGGACAAATCAGGGAGGCAGTGAAAGCTAAAACTGCAGAAAGCACAGAGGGCAAAAGACAAAGCACAGAAGGAGGGCAGCTGCAAAGAAGGGCGACCCAGACCAAGGACGTGGATTTATTCCTCAAAATGCACCAAGACCCCACACCAGGACCGTCCAAAACTGTCTCAGATCTCAAGGACCCTCAATAATGCAATATATGGATTTTTAATCCTGATTAGCAATATAAGAAATAGAATAAAATTAACTCGGCAAGGTGCTGGACTTCTTGACAAAGCTACTTTGCCTTTTTTGCTATGCACTTGGTTCCTGCCCCACACACAGGTTTTGAGTGTTCAAAATACTTGAGAACAGCTCTCCTGTGGGAAGGAATACCTAACATGCCAGGAAAAAACCCAGAAAAAGAAACAAAACCAAAAAAAAACAAAAAAAAAAAACCAAAAAAAAAACTTTACCTCAACCCAACTAACTTGAACTAAAATTTCCCACTTCTATTATCCTCAATTTGCAATTAATTTACATAAGGTCTTCCAGTGCCCTTTAAATAATAAAACCAACAAATTTCGATGAGGAGATCTATGAGATTCCTCCCCAGTATCCCTCACACTGGCACATTTACAAGGAATAACAACAATTAAACAGAACATGGCATGAACCAGCACCTGGGCTCTCCAGCAATGTGAGCTTTGTGTGCCATCACTGGGATGCACGTGGAAGCACCCTCCAGCCAATTTAGTTTCTAGGAATGCCTCAGGAAAGAGTCATTTATTCCAAGTTGATCCCAAGATCCACAGAAGTTGAGGTGAAAAGGTCAAATACTTGCAGACAGAACATCACAAACAGGTTTGGGGATTTGCCTTATTTTCCTAAATAGAGAAAACTAACTTGGAGCTACAGCATGAAACTCTGGATCCATCGAACTGGAGCATGCAGAGCCCAGACTGTGCTGACACCTTTTCCTGGTCTTAAAATTAAGAGAACTGAACACAGTTAAGAGGGAAAAAGGGTTTTACCTCGGTATTTATTGAAGGATCCTCAGGGGCACCGAAAAATGCACCCCGGAAATGGCCCCCCACGATGTGATGTGTGTGCAATTATAGGCCTTGCTAATTAGCACATCTATCAAAGATTGCCCAGGGAGGGACTCCAGCGAGACCCCTCAGCGAGGAACCTTCCCCTGGCTGGGCCTGGCTTTGTTTCCAGAATGTGTTCTGGAGAGGCCCTCGGGGTCTGGGGTTTCCAGGGTGTTTGGGCTCTTGGCTTAACGGGATATTGGGTCTGAGGGAAGGGATCAAACTTAAAGAATTATAACTGTGTGGGCTAAAAGCACTGAGAATACATAAAAGAGTAATAAAAAGGGGTATAAAAGAAAAAGCAAAAAATCATCATGGCATCAGTGCAGTGCACACAAATCCTCTGCTGAAGCTGCAACCCCCCACCACCACATGTCGATTTAAACATATTAGAAAAGATTTGCATAATAAATAGAACCACATGTATGAAGTTGATCAACCGGGGTCTTGTTTGCATTACTGGCCGGCTCTGGAATTCCAGTGAACTCAACCTCCACGTCCCACTACAGGCTCCACACATGCAAGGAACGACTTTTGTCAATAATTAATCACAGTTGTATGTGCTGCTCGCTTCACTTCTGCATCGCTGATCAAAAGCTTCGAGGCTTCCTGGTGTCACTCGTGTCTTTTAAAAACGTGCACCAGGAAGCTCGTTTAAGCTGCATTTTCTTCACAAAGTTTGCTTTGCCACAACAGAAGTCTTCTTTTTTTTTTCCCCCCGTCATTTCTTGTGTTTTTATTTCTACCGCTACACTAAAGCACAAACTCCAGCAAGGATCCTTGGCTACTTTAAAACCTCACTTTAGTAACTCAGCCCCACCCAGAGGAACCTTCTGTCTCTGTTCCAGTACTAAGAATGAGATGTAGAATTCGGTTCCACCACATGAATCCCAGAAGGGTTTGGAAAGACCTTAAAGCCCATCTCATTCTACCCCAAAGCCATGGGCAGGGACACCTTCCACTACCCCAGGGTGCTCCAAGCCCCCTCCAGCCTGGCCTTGGACACTTCCAGGGATGGGACAACACCTGCTGAGGTGAAATCCTGGGGTTTGATGGCCATTCTTGCCCAGGTCTGTGCACTCCACAGCACAGGAGAGCAGCTGATTCCAAGGAGGTCTGATTGCCTCAACACCCTGTACGTAAAAGCCCCGCATAAAATTTTCCAACAGAAAAATCTACTTCAAATCCAGGAATGACCACTAAAATCTGAACAAATATTAGCAAAATAATGTTATTGAGAGAACACAGGGCCGAGGCCAATCCCACCACCCATGGTTTGGAAGCGGGCAGGGAAGTCACACGAAAACCAGCGATGTTTCACAGCCATTGCAGCAGGAACCACAGCAAGGGCCTGGCTGTTCGGTGTCCAGCAGTCTGGCTCATCCCATCCTTGAGTTTTCACACTGGAGACCCTCTCCTACATTAACTCCTAAATTTCCTGCCATGGGCAGCAGCAGCAGCAAGGCAGCTAATGGGACCTCTGAGAAAATGTTTCTAACTGGGGACAATTCGATTTACACCACCCTCTGCATCCTCTGGGTCCACCCTGAGGAAGAAAATCCCCACCAGCCAATGCAGTCTGTCTGTTCATTAATATTTCAGGAGAGCCTGAGCTGCCCCAGTATTACCACAGCACTGGGCAGTGCCAGCACAGCAGCCTCCCCATCACCAGCCCTTGATCCACTAACCTCGATTTGCCCTTATTTTTTTTTCACCCAAATCTCTCGCCTTTGACTAGCAAAAAGCTGAGAAGCTCAGAGCTTCTCCTTCCTCTGATCCAGATGGAAACTCAATGGCAACCTGAGCAAAAGGAGTGATGAAGGAAGGGCAGGTAGATATCTCTGCAGGATGACATGAAAAGACTTAAATCTTTCACGATTCTTGGAAAGCTTCTTAGCAAGAGCTTCCCTCAGGCAATCCCAATGTTAGTTTGCTGTCCTTTCAAATGAGAAAAAGCTGTGAATAAATAAAATACAGAAAAGCCAAGGGATTGCTCTGGAAACACTCAGCTAAAGATCCTTTTTGCTAAGAACAGGAGCCCTCAAAAACACGGGAATGAAGTTAAAAGTACCAACAGCCACGTCACACCCTGCTCTCCCCTTCAGTAATTCCTGCATTACGAGCAACATTTCGAGTTTCTTCTGCTTTGAAATAAAAACCTGAGAGCGAACAGGTATAGAAAATATTCCTACAAGCTCCCACTTGCCCACAAGGATGCAGATAAGGCCACACATCTCTCTCCTGGAGCTGTATCAAAGCAGCACTTTCAGGACATATTTCCCAAAGCTCGTGTGCTGATTTTCTTAGCAAAGAGGGAAACGTGCAGCTCTTGGGTTAAGACTTGTGACCCTCCTAAAACATGCATTTTTCAGGAGGGGTAATCTCGCAGCACATCCTCTCCAACCCAGCCCCCAGCACTTCAAGTCAAAGCATTGACTCAGTTCCAACAGAAAATAGCAGAAAACCATCCTGACATGCTGATTTCTAAACTTTGCATTAAATATTATTTGGAAGATCCTGTCATGTTTCAAAAGGCTCTTTTTATATATTTTATGGGGCTCTGAGTAACCTGGTCTAGTGGGAGGTGTCCCTGCCCATGGCAGGGGGTGGAGCTGGTCAGGCTTTAAGGTCCCTCCCAACACAAGTCACCTCAGAATTCTATGAATTTTTATACCTGTTGTGGTTGGTTTTTTAAAAATCAGTTTTTTATGGGGATGCTCTCTGCTTATTCACTCTGTTCCATTACACCAAACAGTAGCTACAAAGCAGTAACAAATAAAACCCTTAGAAAACAACCCACAGCAGTACCAGGATGATTTAAGGTTTTATTTCCTCCCTACTCAGTGTGATAGAATCATGGCTTCTATGGCTTTCCACTGCACGCCAGTTAGGAATTACTGCTGCAAACACCCAGCTCCAAACAGTCCCTTTCTTCCTTCCTGAACTGCAGATGTGTAATTTATGATTCCCAGGCAGTTTAAGCAAAAAGCAGCACTGCAGCTCCTGCAATCCCTGTCCTCCTCCAGCCAGGCTCTGGGAATCCCATCCCATCCCTGCACAATGCTGTATTTACACTTCACTAACAGCATTAACACGCACGCTGCAGAAGGAGCCACCAAAGTGCCACGGAGCGATTCAATTACAGCCCCAAAACCAGAGGGATTTCGCGAGCTGGCAGTTTAAGACTCCACCCACCCCTGCCAGCGCTGTCAGGACGGATAAAATCCCACGAGCTCTCCCAGTTCCAACGTAAATGTTTGATATTGGACAGATTTATCTCTGGCCATACCCAATTCCTAATTATAAACAGGAAAAAGAGGCTGAGCTCAGAGCAGTTAAGGCACCAGGAATCCGAGCCCACGCTCATCAGAGCCTCCCGTATCTCCGACATCTGAAAAACCTCTCCCTGTAACTGAGAGCTGTATTAAAGAGATATTTAGGTCAAAGCCGTAATCTCTCTTCCAGCAGCATCTGGCAGCTGCAGCAGCAGCGTTATCCTTTGTGCTGCCATGGAAACAAAAGGAGGACCAGGGATGCAGAGAGCTGCACAAGCTCCCCAGCCAGCCAGCCTTTCCCAAAACACGCTCCTGGGTTTGGGAATTTGAGAGCACTTGGTTCTCACCACAAGATTTGGGTTTTGTCCTCGATTTTCAAATTGTTGAAATCCGAAAGTTTTTTTGCTGCTGTTAATATTCCCCCTCTCTCTCACATCTACAGCCACAGCTTTCAGGTGGGTGCAGAGATGCTGTCTCCTTAGGGATAACCTCATGCTTCCTACAAAAGGAATCATGGATAAGGTGTCCAAGTATATTCCCAAACCCAGTCTCATGCTCGGAGTTTTACATCCAACACCACCAAATTATTTGTTCTGCCCTTAAATATAATGTAGCTCCAACCCTGACTACTCATCCTAACCCTCCCCACCCCACAAAACGAAATCCTAAAACCAAACAGAGCCAATATTTTGGCTGTAAGCTGTTTGTAAGGAAAAATAAATTACATACTCAACAAGGAAAGCTTCCCATTCCCTGTATTTTCCCAGTGGGCTGGGTTCTGGAGCTGGCACACACAGTCAGTGTAAGAGAAATTAAAATCCCACAGACGAAACCACAGTTTTCTCCTGAGATAGCTCTGCCGTGGGAGAAGCGCAGAGCACGTCAACAAGGGATGTTCTGAGTGAGCACTGTCAGGAACACAGCTCAATCCCAATCAAACACATGCTTCCCAAGGCTCATCCACATCCCTCTGAGAAATGTAGCACTGGAAGTCTGGGCCAGCCCCTTTCCCAACAGGGCAATGACGACTCCACCAAGAGGCTGAAAGGGATACAAAAAGCAGACAAAGAGAAAACGAAAGCATCCCTGTAGTACAACTGCTCCCTGCTCCAATAAAACTGGGAAAGGAAATGATCATCTCTGCAGTGTAGTGGAGTAACATCTTTTTTTGAGGGGGCAATAAACAATATTTTCCAAGTGCCAAATCCCCACAGAGATTCAGCTAAACCCAGAACCGCAGCAGCGGTGGACTCCAGGAAGAAAAAGAAGGCGCTGGAGGCGGAACGTTTGGTAAATGCCTTATTTTGTTGGGTCTGCCTAAAAGCAGGTCAGTGTCAGGGGTGAGGTCTGTTTGCTCCCATCTCCTGTCTCAAGGGAAGGACAGTGCCAGCACAGGAAAGATGATCCCACACAGAACTCAGGGAAAAATCTGGAGATAAGGTTTGGAGCTGTTCAAGTCACACTCAAGACAGCAGGAGGGAAAATCCACGACTAAACCCACATCCCAGCAAGGATGCCCAAAGTACTCAAAATGAGACACTTCAAAAATCATAGCCTGGGCTGCCTTTCCTGACTACAGACGCAAACGAGGAATTAGCCTTTCTGATTCAAATCTGAATATTAACGAGGAACCTCCGTGAGAGGCATCAAAGATGAAAAGGGACAGCTTCTCCAGTTGGCACAAGAAGAATCGATGTCAAAGGATAAATTTAAAAAGATGAAGTGGGGGGGAAAAAAGAGCATTTTGAAAGAATACAGAAACAGATTTATCTGGCAAGAAGAAAGTCACAATAGAGATGCAAGAAAAAAAAAGGACTGAGAGACTTTGCTGGGCAGGCTGAAAAGACTTTTAGCTTTTCAGATAGGTAAGAATGTCTGTAACTCAAAAAAATGGCAAAAAATTAGCAAGGGGAACTTTGTGACTGCTTGGTAGAGAAGAAAATAGAATCATGGAATATCCTGAGTTTGAAGGGACCCACAAGGATCATCAAATCCAACCCCTGGCCCTGCACAGACACCCCACCAATCCCACCCTGTGCAAATGTTGTCCTGGAATTCCTGGAGCTGTGGCAGCCTCGGGGCCGTGCCCATTCCCTGGGGAGCCTGGGCAGTGCCCAGCACCCTCTGGGGGAAGAACCTTTCCCCGATATCCAACCTGACCCTGCCCTGGCCCAGCTCTAGAAGCAACACTAAATAAAAGCCAAGCACACAGCATGTCAGCCTGCGCAGGATTCCCACCACAGAGGAGATGGTTCTGGGGTAACACCTGAGCATCACCAAAATTCAAGCAGCAGACCAGGAAGCAGATAGCAGCAAATGAGCAAAACCACAGCAGCCTTGGGGGGAAAGAAAGGTAAAAGGAGTATCCAGTCATGCTTAAAAAAATGGTGACAAAAGTACACTTGAGAGTGGCAGTCACCAAATCCCAGACTAAAAATTTACAGGGGCCTGGAGGGACAGGACAAGGAGGAATGGTTTCCCACTGCCAGAGGGCAGGGATAGATGGCATATTGGGAAGGAATTGTCCCTGTGGGGAGGGGAGGCCCTGGCACAGGGTGCCCAGAGAAGCTGTGCCTGCCCCTGGATCCCTGGCAGTGCCCAAGGCCAGGTTGGACGGGGCTTGGAGCAGCCTGGGACAGTGGAAGGTGTCCCTGCCCATGGCATGGGGTGGGACTAAATGAATTTTAAGCTCCCTTCCAACTCAAACCATGCTGGGATTCTGTGAACAAGCAGTTCAGGCAGAGGCAGCCTTTTCCCATAAACACAACCCCTGAAGTGTTGCACTCACAGCTGTGCATCCCTGCTAAGGACACTGCCACAGTCCTACAGGGACTCACAGCTCAATTGTCTTTGGGATTATAACAAAAGGGAAAACTATTGGGCTGGGTTTTAATCTGCCTCTTACCAGTGTCACAACGTGCTCCTTAATCCTTAAGTAAGAAGGGATAAACAAGAGTGACTCCATCTTTGCCTCCCCCTCCTCTCTCACGCTTATCCCTCCTGGCTGCCCCACTGCTCAGCGGGGGTTGCTCTTGCCTGGGCCAAATCCACCCCTCTTTTACTCTCCTATCCTTATTTCCAGACATGAGGTCCACCCCCAACCCCTCAAAGCCCCCAGGGATGGCCAGGGTAGGCCCTTTTAATGGAGACAGAACCACAGAATCAATTAGGTTGGAAAAGACCTCTGGGACCATTGAGTCCAACCTTTGATCAGCACCTTGCCAACCAGACCCCCTGCACTAAGAGACAACAACTTGCTCCGAGCCCTGCAGAGCACTTCAGCTGTGATTTCCACAAAGGTCTTCCATGTGCCAGGATCTCTGCCGAGGCTCATGGCTCATCTGGAGCTGTGCCACACAAGTCAGGACTGTCCTCTCTCCCAAAAACTGACCCACGGCACGTTCAACCCACCAGGTTGTCCACCACTAACCACCACAAGGTTCTTCCATAGCTCTGCACAACCAGCTCCTGGTTTTTGCTTTCCCTGAGTATTCATCGGTATCTTAACCTGAAAAGGCTGCAGCAGATTCCTCTAGGATTTGCTGCTGGGTCTTTTCAAGGGGAAAAAAAAAAAATCAATTATTTATTCCTAGACATGATTTCCTACTTTTAAAAAAGTTTTATGCACAAGAGGACCTTCCCTCTCACCCGATGGCAGCTCAGCTCAAGTCTCCAGCGAGAGCCATCAAAATGAACAGATTTCCCTTGTCTTCCCCTACAGAACTCGAGCAAATGTGAGCTGTGATTCTCCCCATAAAAGCCAAGTCTGCCCTTCCCCAATACCTCACTTATCCATCCACCTACTGAGTAAGAGACATTACCCTCAACTCCAGCTCGGTGCCTGCACACTGAGCAGACAGAGGCAAACTCTACCCCTCGTCACACCCAGGCAGCCGCGATGAAGTCAACGTGGTTTAATGGGTGTGATCCTACAGCTCAGCTGAACCTACTCTCTTCCCATCCCCAAATGCTCCTGCCCTCTCGAGGAACCTGCAAAGGGGTGCTGGTGCCATCGAGGATCCTTTATTCTTCTGCTGGCCTGGGCCACCTGGTGCACTCACAGCCCCCACGTGCCACAACCTGCAGTGCACAGGTTCAATCAGATCAGCTCACGGCCCATCCTCCTCGCTTGTCAACCCAAATCTGTGCTCTGACATCACCTGACCATCCACATTGACCTTTTTCAGTGCTTTTAACCGAGGCTACGGCAAACGGGTCCAGCGGGTTTGCGCAGAAGTACATCTAGAAAAACATTTCCCCTCTCCACCAGGGAAATGATGACTTGTTTATGCAACACATTTCTGAAAACATTTTTTAGAACTGGAGTCATGTCTCCCAGATTGCTATGCTGGTTGTCAAAACAGAGCCTCTTTTTCCCTGACTGTACCATATGTAATCCTAAATCCACTTTCCCTAACTTGATATCACCCATGCAAGATTTGGAGATGATTAGTGGAAAATACACAAATGAGATGCTGTTCTCCAGAGAACAGCAGGAATAATCTGATGGGGTTTATATTTATTAGCCTGATGCACATCTAACTCGTTTAAACAAAGCTTTTGTCAAATGTCAAAAAAAAAAAAAAAGTTAATGCAATCCAAGGCACGGTCTCAAAGGGAATTAATGCTGAGCTGGAACCAGTGCAAAAGCCTTGGTTACAGCAACAAGGAAACAGTGCAGAGGGGGCCCACTTTCTTCCAGTTGCACACAGATCACTAAGAGAAAAAGGCTAATTTCCTAAGAGCCAACATGGAGAACCTAAAGCAGGAAACTGGGGCGGGGAACACACGGTGGATGAGAGCGTCTCCCTGACCTCATGGGGTGAGGAGATGGTCCCATAAAGCTCCCCAGTACAGGCAGGTGCCCTGGATGCTCTCCCTGTCCTATCTCCCTCCCCCTGGGAGTTCAGCTCTGGCCAAACAGACTCACCTCAGGTGCTTCAGCTGCCCAATTAGTTTTTATCTCCCTGCAATAAGGCTAATACCCACTCACTCCCTTTCATTACTCTGCTGTAAAGCCACCAAAACTTTAAAGCAGCACAGATCCATCCGAGCAGCATTAAAAACCTGGGACTCAGCACAGCTAAGCCAGGGATGCATCCTGAAGCCGACAGAGAGCCAAGAAAGCAGGGGAGGGCTCAGGTCTGCCAGCACCTTTTGCCTGAAAACTGCTTAAAAACAGTTAATAACAGTTAGAAAAGATAATATGTGACCAAATGCTCCATTAGGAAAGAGTTTCCTTCCACAACTTCCTATTTGAAAAGCACCTGCTACCACCAAGCGTTTCGGAAAATACGGGACCCGGGCAAGCGCAAAGTATTTGTTTTGGAAGCTCAAAACATTACTCACACGAACTTCAGACTCGGCGGCTGCAACACAAAGCCTCTTTCAGCTCGCCCTTGCAGATAAAGCTGCAGGTTTGTAGGAAGCCAGAAGCAAGGAAAAACCGCCGGGATGCCAAGGTCCGCTCCCTATCGCTCCTTCGGCTTCTCCTCCCCTCCCACCTCACCCTCCATCCATCCAGCACCCAAAGAATGCAGTGCCTCAGATCTAAATCAACACAGAACCGTTGCAAATACCCATTCGCTAATCCTGCTCCATTGCAGGCTTATAAAGCTGAATCTTGACTTTGCTAGAACTGGTAATATGACATTTTTTAAAAAATAAAACCCCACTCATCCAGGAATCAGACTGTTGTGGGTCTCTGCGAAAATCCTGCCCTCTGGCTACATTCTTATTTGTGTTTCCTGGGTGAAGCCAAGAAACTCCAGTGTGTTTTCCAAGCTTCAGCAGGTTCCCATCACCTCAGGCACGTACTTTAAACTCAAAGCACTAGAACTGATATCTTTAAAAGGAGCCCAAGCAGAGCTCAGTAATCAGAAACCAATTTTGTTCATCTAAGAGACCAAGCACCTCTGTCCTTGCAGTCCTGGCTCCGATGCTTTCACACTCGCTATTTTTACAACATGCAAGTGAGCCCTATTAAAAGATAATTTCGAAAAAATGAGCTGTTTTTGCACAAGCCCTCTTGCTGCATCTTCACCTGTAACATGCTCTAGCAAACCGCTCTGTAAACTGAGTCCTTGCTAAACCCCTGCACCCAAACACTTAAAGAATAACTCTCCCTTCAAACTCTGTTCCCTGCTAATCCTATAACCTCCTACTGCCTTTATATGAGCTGAGAAAGGAAAGCTGGGGGCCAACTTATATTCTTTGTCACCTCTGTGCCACTTCCTCAGGTAAACTCAACCCCATCAGCCACTGAAATTCATTATAAAAAATTCTTTTCATGTTTAGAACAAAAAAGAGTGCCAAAAAACCCCACGTAAAGATCTAAAATGTAGTTCAAAGCCAGCCAGAAGGGTGTCAGCCTCTACTCCAGCAACACCGCCAGCACATGCTCTTAAGAAAATAATTAACACAAACAAGCACAGCCTTAAATCCGTAATAAAACGCAGCCACTTGGAAGCAGTACAATGGGGAAACAAAATGCAAACAGCCGCGGTCTCCAAAGCTCAAAAAACCACCCCAAAAAGCAGCAGCAGAACGTGGGACACCGAATGCACCCTTCCAGAACCCAGAGGGACCAGCCCTGCCCCTTCCACAGTGCTCCCAAAAGCCGCTCCCTCATGAAGCCGGGGGAGCTCGAGCCATCCTTAGGATCACATCTACACAGACAACATGTGGCTAGCACATCAAGGCAGCTACTGGGGCAGATCAAAACAATTTCTGGCTCCTCCTCCCCGTTTAAACGGATTTATTTTTTCCCAGGCAAAGGCGGGCAGCGGGACGAGCGCGGCGCAGCTGGAGCAGACCCCGGCAGAGCTACAGCATTCCGTATTTTTTTAAGCTGCAGCGCACAAGAGTTCACATCCCAGAATGAAAACAAAGCAAACCCCAAAATAAACTTTGCTGTCTTACTAATTAAAGGGATTCGTTCCTCCAGGAAGGCCAACACAAACCACTGCTGTGGGGTTAAGGATGTATTTTTAGCAGTCAGTCCTTCCAGCATTTTTACAGAGGCTGTGCAAGGAAACCAGAGCCTGACTACCCCTGTAGCATCATCAAAAGCCCTTGTCTAGGAAGGGGTTTTTTCCCTTAAGTTTATTTGAAATGCCACAGGACGTTTGCATAAGCTGAATCCCAACAATACTGGAATTTCATCTCCAGCACCAAGGCTTTCATTCCCTGTTGAGGAGCCAGTGAATTTTGACAGCCACCACAGAATCCCAGAATGGTTTGGGTCGGAAAGGACCTACAAAACCATCTCATTTCACCCCCTGCCACAGGCAGGGACATCTTCCACCAGAGCAGGTTGCTCTAAGCCTGTCCAGCCTGGACTACTTCAAGGGATGTGGCAATTTCAATAGATATTTCAATAAATCTGGCACACTTTTAATTGCCTTTGCTGACCTTTCCACTCAATTCACAGCAGTGATGGGGGTTTACCATCCTGCAGGTCACACTGTCAGCAAATAGTACTATTTATAAAACAAAACCCTGAACTTTACAGTGACAGGCATGGGTTCGAAACCAAAGGAGAAAAAAAAAAAACATTTCCAAACTGACTGTCTTCACCTTGCTCTAGGAAACTGTTCCCAAAGGTATGGAACATGAGAATCTCACTTCCCCAGTGCAAGTTCACTGCTTTTTCTAACAAGCCAACAAGTTTCCACTTGCAACTTGGTCCCAAATGATGCTTGTAAGGTTGTTCCAACCACATTCCTGATTTCTTTCTCTTGACTGCTCATGGTATCTAACCCCAGGATTAGCAAAATGGCATCAAGCTGTACCTGATGGAGAGCAGAGCTGGAAAAGTGAGGTGTCTGCCATTCCGAGTGTTCTGTTTACGAAACTCTAAAGCTGGTTTAATAGAGAAATCTTCAGATTAAGCAGATCTGGTTATTACCCACATATGCAAGAGAATGAGGGGACAGAACTTTATATATGGTACTAAAATAGTCCCAGCAGTGAAATCTCTCCATTCCACAAAACTCTAAGGTTTTCCCATGTTCATGGATAAATAAAACAGCTTTTATCCTAAATACCAACAAGAGGCGGCCAAGAAAACCCAACTCATTTTATAACAGGTGGTTTGGGTGATCCCCAACACCTGAAATCCAGGTCTCCAGCCCATTTAAGGTAAGGCAAAAGTCATGCCATCCATACGAGCTGGCTCCAATCCACACCTCACCCCTATCAGCTGTGGAAGTATTTCCTTGTGGGCTGAGAACCACCCACCGCTCATGTCCCTGCTGACTCACACAAATATTAATCAGCCTTTAAAAGGTGCTGTTCCACGACATTATGCAAATTACAACCAACTCAGGGAGATGAGGAGACCACAGGGATCTAACGAGATACACCTGGATATGCAACAGAATATTCACCATTAAATAAAAGTAGGATTAACAGTTCTAGCAGCTCCTGCTTATTTATGTAAAAACACACTTCCCATTCATTAACTTCCACTTATTAAAATCATAGAATAGTTTGGGTTGGAAAGGACCCTAAAAGATCATCGATTTCCAAATAGGAAATAGGCATAGGCAAGGACACCTTCCACCAAACCAGCTTGCTCTGAGCTCCACTCATCCTGTGCATTCAAAGGAAAAGGTACAGAATTCGAATTTCAGATAATCCCTATTGTCCAACTCATTTTGCTCTCATTCAGACCATAAGATGAATATCTCAGGACAATCTGCTCCCCTTATCTGCCTCGGTGGCAGAATATTTACATATCTTTTGGGACTGGCCAGTTCACTGGGAGCACAGTTTATCAGGGAGCCTGAAGGAGTAGGAGGATCACATCCTGCTGCCCTTCCCTCTGGCAGCACCTACAGGAGGCTAAGAAAAGGCTCCCAGCAGTTCTAAGCAGGACCACCTCACCAGACTGCATTACAAAATTAAAGGCTGTACACAAGCCTACTGTTTTTACAGAAGACAACAACTGTTTTGATGAAAAAAGCTGGACAGCAGACAATACAAACTGAAACCAGTACCTTGCATGGGATCAAACCACCCTCCTCCATGAAACCCTCACATCCCTGCTTCCAGAGCTGCCTCCACTGCAGGAAATGCTACCCAGGTGCTTCTTGTGAGGTGATTTTCATCACCCCTGCCCAGCATTACAGCTGGGCATGATCAACATGCCCTGCTCTATCCCAAGCACCGAGGATGCACATCTAAAAGCATTTGCATCCCCGTTAAAAGCACAGAGAATTCAGGATGGAAAAGACCTCCAAGATCAAGTCCAACCTTATTCTAAGTAGCTAAGCCAGGTATGTACTTACAACCACACCTGTTTGTCATCTGTAACCCTCTAAAGCAATTACCATGGCAAATTATATCAAGGCTACAGCAGACCAAAAAAAAAAAAATCTCAAACTGTGTTACCCATTAGATGGCTTTGGGCACTATAACACACGAGAAGAACGAACAAAATTATCTAGGGAAGCATTATATGAGTTTTTCCCCATTAAAAAAGCAGGCAGGCAGTCACAGAGGGCTCCCAAAGAATTACTGGATGAAAAATCTCTGTCCAGACCAGTCTCCATAGGAGGGAAAAGCCTGAAATAAAAGCAGTAAAAAACCCACTATGGATTTCAGGCTGCAAATTGTGCCTCTGAATGAAATCCTTGCTCAGGATTGCATCTGACACTGACAACTGAAAACCCCTGGCCGCTCTCAAGTGCTGCACCACTGCACCTTAAAATATCCATCAGCTGCCTGTTCACAAGGTTTTGCTCTGCCACTTGGGTGAGCCCAGGTGTGACCACCCCTGCAGATACCCTGGATCACAAAGCCTGTCCCTCCATCCTTCCCAAGAATTCACTGCCTGCCCTGCTCATTCCCACTTTCAACAAAGGAAGGGAGCATTTTCAACTGGAGGAAAAAAAGATCCCTCATGTAACTTTAGAGGTGCTTTCAGACAGCTAAACTCCCCAGAGTCACGCATTTATCTTTTACGTTAAATAGAGATGTCACCACAACCCTTACTGTTTTAAAGAAAGAAGGGAAACATGCTGAATTTCCAACAGGAACTGTTGGAAATCACAGCGCAAGAAATGGAAAGCTGACATCACCCAACTGATATCTGGCGAATAAAATGTCCAAGATGAATCAGATGAGGAATTATGAGGTTTTCTGCATAAGCCAAAGAATAAACACTTAAATTTCCAATGCTTTGATACAGATACTGTATTTGACAGTCTCAGTGTCTCCCCCAGCAGAGACACACAGTGAGCATTAAGCATTTTGAAGTTCTAATGAAGCATTTGTCAATTAAACCCCCAGAAAGTCAGTGATCTATCCCAAAACACGGACATCCCCTGGCATTACGGACCAACATCCACGTTAAACATGCCACAACACTGCAGTAAATAAGTCTCACTACCCAGGCCAAAAAAACGCTGGGGAGGGAGAGCCCCTGGAGCTAAAAGCAGATCCTTTATCAAGAGAGCAATACCTAAATCTGAGCTGAGGAACCCCAAACCATGCAAATCCCCTGCCTTCCCCCCAAACACAGCATCAGCAATACAGGAGAAATGTGATGCCATTCTTTCAAGGCTGCTTCAGCACAGGATGTTTTCTCCTTACAGCAATTTCAATGCTGTTGAAGTTCTTCTCAGTAATTCCCAAATTATTTCCAGAAGTGATTTATAACATGCCCAGGGACAAAAGCTACAAACAGCACAAGGGTTTAGTGGAAACTTGACCTTCAGGGTTTTGCATTGATCCCCCAGCCTTTATTGGTATTTTCCAAGAAAATCCTATACTTAAATCTCACTTCAATATAAACAGCCACAGAGTTTCCAGCTCCAAAAATCTGCTGTAGGAATTAAATGCCACACTCCTTCCTAAAAATTCAGGTGACCAGAACCTCAAAAGACTCAAGACTTCAAAAGCTGTGCTGCAATTCAAGCTGCATTTACACAAACTGGCTCCCACTTCATGTACCAATTACAGCGTCCTGGAAATGCTCCTCAAAAATGCTGCCAAAATCTGCGACACAAACATTAAAAATGCCCTTAAAACCTCCAACAAAACAACAAAAAGCCTTACAACAGCTTTGAGGCCCAAGGTTTTAAGCACAAGTCATGCACTGGAAAAAACAAGAGATAGAAATGAAGGAAAAAAAATACAAGTGAGAATGCTGCAAGACTGCTTATTTCAACACCCAGCTGATTTTATTGGTTTTGCAATCATTTTTTCCTAGGTTTGGCCTGCTGGGTGCATATTCCACTAAACAAATACGAAGAAATAAAGGTGGTAAAATTCACTTGAAGTGATTTCATGAGTTGGAGTTAAACACAACTGCCTTTATTACTCAAAAATTCCCAGCCCAGAGAGCGAGGACATAGCCTGACTCCAAACTCCTATCACACAGCTCACCACAGCCATAAAATTATTGAACACGTGCCTCAAATAAAGGCACTGCAAGCAGACTTCATTTGACATGTATTTATACATGATATAAAAATTATGTCCTAACATATATGTAAATAAATCACATGTAATCCCCCAAAAATGCCACGCCGTTGAAAAAAGGGAATTCATTGAAAAGAGGGAATTAAGGGGGGAAAAAAAAATCCTCTGAGATTGGCTGAAAAGGGTACAAGAGCTGACAAGATAAGCTAAACCACAGTGGTGTGAGCCCAAATTTAGCCTTGGTTTATCTGGAAAGCCCTTTGTGGAGGTTACATGAGGTTCCTTGAGCTCTCGTCCAGCGCTCACTGCTTGTTGGTCAAGTATTTATCAAAGCTCATCCTCTGAATGACTGAAAAAATACACAGAAATCCATTTTTATTCATCTTAGCAGGGAAAAAAAAGATGTTTTATGTTTTTGCTGTGCTTTTTGCTCGGTTTTTACTGCAAAGCCTTCCACCCTCCTCCCCTCAGGACCGACGGCGCTGCCAGCGCTGGGGGACAGGGGACAGCACACGTAAACAGCAAAGGCCAGCAGTGTTTGTGGTGACTGCAGTGACACATTCCTAGGATTATTCTGCAGGAAAGGAACTCAGATCAGATCCAGAAAGAAAATTAGCTTTTTACTTAGAGTGTGAACCATGCAACCCAGCTGTAACAGTGAAACGCACAGAAAGAGTGGGAGCAGGAATTCTGTGTCCCACATTTGCAGAGCTCGCTGGAGCTCGGCCGGGTGACACCGCTCCCTCCTGCAGGAGGGAAGGAACAGCTCAATTCCTCCTGTTTGATTCCCCAAGGGCAGCAGTGGCAGCTGTGAGTGGGCTGGGGAAGGAGGCTGGGCTGGAAATCCATCGTGGACTGAGACACACTCAGAGCCACCCCAGAAGCCACCAGCAGACACCTGCAGTGGGGTATCTGGGGACAGGACACCGACCTGGAAGCCAACTACAGCTAAAGGAAAGCTGGATAAAGTCTTGTGCTTGTGGAAGCAGGGTCACACACATTTTATAAATCATTACTACATTATAACCAGCTCCATCACCCACGAAATGCTGTCAAGCCCCCAACACCAAACTGGTTTCCCACCAGTTCTTCCACACAGAAACAACCTGTGTCCATACTTTATCCACACTATTTATGGGCAACATCACGCTGATGCAGCTGATTCTCAGCCTGGAGGCCCTAAAAATACAAACCAGAGCAGGCACGCTCGGATCACACTCGATTTCTTCTTTATTTGGGGATGGAAAGGGATTTGTTATCAGTCAATTCCTGACATACTTTGTGAGGGTAGAGGTTAAGGCAAGCTGTGACAGGAACATACTCGGGAAGTATAAAGAAGAGCAGCTTCACCTTAACACCTCTCCCAACCTCGACAGGCATGGCCTGTGCTCCTGCCAAAGAAACTTCCAGGAGGGACTCCAAGAACTATTTCCTTCAGTGTGCTCGTTTCTTTTCCAAGCCACCTGAAAGAAAGGATTCCCAGGTGAAAGCCCACAAGGATTCCCAGGTGAAAGCCCACACGATGCCCACACACACACTGAGGGCCTGCAGGGATTTCATACTAAAGTTTCAATGGTACAGTGTGAAGTACAACATTTGGGACTGCAATCTGGAATCCACAAGGAAATTAGAACTTCCTTTTTGATGGGAAAAGGCATCTAACCATAGGAAGGAGTTCATATAGCATCACTTCACAGTTACCTAGAACGAAACTCCAATTAACACAGCAACTAAATCCCACTTTGTTCTGGAATCTCTTATTTTAAATGCAGTTTTCCATTCCCCCCACCAAAGTAATCCCAGGAAAGTCCTGCTTCCGAGATGCTTCCTTGCAGACCCTCAGACTTGATTCAGAAGGGGCACAAAGGTCTCTCAAAATCAAGCACTGCTATTTCATCACCCCAAACGAGGATGGGTTCCAAATGGATCGGATGACAACCAACAGTAAAAGCCACCCAACAGAAAGGTTCCCTCCTCCACCAAGGGATAATACAAATCCTGGTGCTACTCTGGCTGAGATTTAGGTGGGAGAACCTGGGAAAAAGTAAGAGTGGTACTGACATCCTGCTCATCTACCCAGGAGGAGCTGGATCGGGACTGCTCCGAGTGCAAGGAGCCTCTGTGATCATCAAGCACCACGTGAACGAGCGATGCTGGGAGATGTGCTGCGGCCAAAGGACAAACACCGACCTGCACTTTAATCCCCACCGTCCTTCAAGGAGAGATTATTTGTTTCTGCCAGTAAGCTGTGAGACGGGGAAGGGCATCTGGGGTTATGAACTGGTCTGACACGGACTGGGAGAACTCGTGGAAGGATCTCCTCTTGATTTTTAGCTTCACCACTGAAGTGTAACTTGGCCACTGTGGCGGAAATACACAGACTGAGGGCAAGGCAACACTGCACAACCAGCTCAGGACAGTCAACGGCACATCTGGCCAGGACTGGGATATCTTAATCAGAGTTCAACTGAATGAAACCACCTGCCAAAGTAGAAAACAAAGTTTTACAGCCTTGTTGTAAAATAGCAGCCATTGTGTTTCTATTTTACAGGCACAACTGAAACGAAAAACCGATTCCCTCTTTTCAATGAATTCCCTTTTTTCACATTCCATGCCTATATATATATATATACAGATTACATATATATATTTGTTTTTTTTAATTTGGGAATCTCTCAAAGTGCTGTTCAGAACAAGTTCTTCCATGCTGTCAGCTGTGTTTCCTGAAGGAAGAGGGCAGTTAGAGCAACAACAAGTCTTGAGATGACTGCAGTGCTGTCTGATCAGCCTCTGCTTAGCATGAATTCTCCTCCCTGCTTTAGGTTAAAAATAGAGTCAGTTCAAAGGGCTGGAGGTCAGCTGCATTAGCAGGTGATTCACTGGCAGACAGCAGTCAGGAGACACACCTGAGGCTCTGCAGGGCCTCCCCAGCCCCGGCAGTGAGGAGGTGAAGCAGGTGGCAGTAGTAAAATGTGGCAATAATCTGAGGAATGTTGAAGTCCGAACATAAAGCAAACCAACGGCACGATTTCTCTTTTCGCTCCCCACCCTTTATGTTCACAAGACCGAGAGATAAGAAGGGGCAAGAGTGAAGGATTCCCACAAGTTTTCAAGGCAGCTAAACAGACTCGCAGCATTTCCACGCCTCTGGAGCACGCATACAGAAATAATCAAGCTGTTTACACATCTTTATACACAGTCAAACATACATCTCCCTTATCTGATCTCAACCTGCTCTTTTCAGAGCCTATCATTCTCAAACAACCTCACCCTGAGGGGCCCGGGAAGCTCTGCAGATATCCAAACTGAAAATAAAGAATTTTTCTCTGAGAACTTCAGTTCCCCTCCTTGAAGGCCCCATCCCCACCTCACCCAGAAGCTGAAGTTCAGCTCTCCGTCCACAGCAACGTTCTAATCTCAAATACCATCATCTGCTCTCAGCAGCAACTTTTCAGCTAACTCAGAAATAGCCAGGAATTTTCTTGAAGACTTAAGACATGCTAAGATATTTTTGAGAGATTAAAATCAGATACAAAAATAACGTATTTTGGCCAGAAATGCCTGCGCTCAAAGGCATTTCACCAACACCCAGGTGACCCCACAGAGACAGTGCACTGCAAACGGGAGCTGAGAGAGGCCCTTCACTCCCAGGGACTTTGGAACACTGCTTTTAAAACATCATTTTCAGAAAGAATCCTTCCTTTACTGACCCCTGGGAAACAATCCTGCCATGCACAGCTCTACGTGGAATTGAAAACATCTCCAGTTAACTCTTGAATAGCACAAGCCTGCCAACAGCACAAAATCAAAGATAACACCTTCTCCTGAGGGCAGAAATTAGCCCCTTTTCATCAGAACAAACTCTTCATCGACAAATTGAACAAGTTAGGATGTAAGAAGGCTCTGGGGAGACCTTCACTGCGGACTTTCAGTACCTAAAGGGGCTTTTTACATGGGCAGACAGGACAAGGGGCAACAGTAATAAAGGAAAAGGACATTTAGATTAGGTGTTAGGAAGAAACTCTTTACTCAGAGGGTGGGGAGGCCCCGGCACAGGGTGCCCAGAGAAGCTGGGGCTGCCCCTGGATCCCTGGAAGTGCCCAAGGCCAGGCTGGACATTGGGGCTTGGAGCAACCTGGGCTAGTGGAAGGTGTCCCTGCCGATGGCGGGGGTGGCACTGGATGGGCCCCTCATGAGGAGGGGACAAGAGGACACACACAGCGAGAGGGGTACCAGAGACAGCCAGTGAGGATCTGCCATCCTGGACCGTGAGGAAGAGCAGCCCGAGCAAGGAAACCAACAATCTGCAGCTGAGGATGAGGCAAAACAGGTGATTTTTCAATTCAAGTCAGGTTAGAGAAGACAAAATTTTAATTTCTCTCCAAGGCCTGAGCACAATCCCCTGAAAGCTGTGAAGAGCAATGCACGATCAATTTTAACGGCTTTAATAATTAAAACCGGAGGAAAGTTAAACCTCACATCCTCCATGAGCACAAAATCAGATTTTTCCCTGCAGGACACAGAGGTCGAGGCACAAAAGCTGTTGCCTTGCCAACATAAATATTTCTGTATCGCCGAACAGAGGAGCTTCTGAATTAGGATGTTGCATAAGGAACAGTTGGGTCAACATCCCAGTTTCCCAGGCAGTTTACCCCAGATACGAACGCAACACGAGCCCTGGAAGGGCAGGAGGTGTCTCAGGCACTCTGTCATTCTGACACTCATCCCAAAGAAGGCTTTGGGGTTTAGGAGCCCTTGGTTTTGGGAGGAGGGAGAGCATCACCTCTGCAGGAATGCTCTTCACAGCAATGCTAGCAGGGTTAAGGGCCACTACTGCTTTCTCAGGGTTCAGCCTAAAAACAAGTGCCACTTGGCAGGGAGAATAAACAGTAACTCATTAAGGTGCAATATTGTGCTCTTAACACCCAAATAACATCTGCACCCACAGAAGCAGCAGAGAAACTAAGGAGGGAGGCGGCTCCATAAATACCTTACACATCCCTACAAATCAAATCCAATCAAATCCAGCTGCACTGAGTGGTTCCGCACCCACTTTTTACAAGAGTTTTCCCTTATGTTTAATACATAGGCACTGCTGTTAAGCAACTGTTTGCATGGGAATAAAGAGGGAAAAAACTTGCATCAGTGATGCAGAACCCTCAAACCCCACACATGTATATGTATATGCACACCAAGTCCTAAACCAGCATTTTTAGGAATCCAAATTCTCTGTCAAAGGAGCCAGACAAGCTGACTGACAAATACATGCAAACAAAGAGGGATTATAAATCACTTGGAAGCACCAGGAGCTGGCAGCACTCGGCACAGTGTTTGAGCTCCCCTTCATATCCAAGTAGCAAAACACCAGCATCTAATCCTTCCAAGTAGGAAAGATCTGCTGGGAGGCTTCATTCACAAAATGGGAGCTGTGAAGAATAAGAACTCTTTACTAGCACTGAGATTTCCCCAAGAAACTTTGAATTTATTTCTTATTAAGTTCCTTCAAGGCCGAAGTGAACTTCCCCAAGCTCAGGAGTTGAGACAGCATCAATTCATCTAAAAATCAAAGTTGCTCGATATAACCAGAACCGACATCGCTGAATCTTTAATTCAATAGCTCTCTCTATCTATAAGCTAGTGAAAATAAAGGTACAAATAATGGGTGTCAGGCAATATAGAGGGAACATTTCTCAAAGCAAGGAGACAGACTTTGAGTACCACCCACGTGGAACATTTACAGCCGGGAAATACAGACGTGCCTACCTCGTAAATCCCAGGGACTCTACAGCCAGATCCTACAGGGCTCCTCATAAAGCCCTTGCTGTAACATCTCAGTGCATGGGGAGATTTACTCTGGGTTATTCCTTCAGACAAGTGACCTTTACATCTTCATCTGGGCAGCCTCAGCGGAACCCAAAACATGAGAACAAGCACCGACCATGAGGTTAAACGATGATTTTAGTGAACCCACTCCACAAATATCCCTCCAAATGGGACCTTTTGACCAAGTGACCCTCATGACAGACACGCTGCCCTGAGTCCCTGCCTGTTCCAAACCCCTTCCAGCTGTTCCTGCGGCCCAACAGCTGCACTGCAGGTCTCTCTGCCTCGCTTCCTTTCTTATTCCCAAAGGAAACCTCAATAAATAACAAGGCCCACCATTAATGTCGTCTGTGACGATCAAAAAAAGATTGTAGAAAGCTGCAGTGCGCTGTTTGCTTATTCTCTCGCTGGCACTTGCCGCCTGCTTTGCTTTAAGGAAACATTTGGTACTATTTTGTCAATAAAGCGCGAGTATTTGTCGCACACTGTCATTATGTACCAGCCTGAACCATCAAAATCATCAAACGCCCCGTTTTCAACTCCCATCAAGATAATAGCTTTATGTTGGACGCTTTTCATGAACAAAATAGATGATAGTTTCACGGGTTCAATATACTGACATTTCGTTTTCCTCGCACATGAAAAAAGCCATTCTGTGGTTTTTGGCAGAAAGTGCCTTTCGCTGTGTGTTTACTGCAGTTGCCATGGGGAAATCCCAACACCACTTATCAAAAGTCACACCAGCACATTAACAGTCTGCATTAATGATTTCGTGTTAAATCCTATGCAGCCCGAAGTGAAACGGAATATTCAGGCATTTAAAACATTTGCTCTCTGCTCTCCAAATACCGATTCCTGAGGTTATGGCCGTGCCAAAGAAAACCCCAGTACACGCCGTCGTTTTACACTCATTATTTGGTAACTGGAGAGTTGTGCTTGGGCAATCAGTGTTCAACTACTGCTGGTCATCAGCTCTGTAGTATCAAAATTAGCTCTGCTCTGCAGCAGAGAGCCAAACTGCTCACTGAAATACACCCAAGTGGTTCTTCAGTGGTGAATCTAGGAATCCAAGACCTGGATGCAGCCTTGCTAATGAGCTTACGCTGCTTTGAAATTGTATTTTGTGAAATGGGAGTGATGGCGGGTTCTGGCTGCTTCACTACAGAGTAAGGGTTCAGCATCTGGTACCAGTGACTTCATTCTGCAGGGCAAAATGACCATTACGTCCAGCAAAGAACCGCAGTCAAGTCATGCAGCAACTATGAGCAACTTAAAACTCTCCTCTGGTCTCAGGAAAAAGCTCATTTGCCACCTCACATACAGACTCCACCTCTGAAAAACTAGATGCTCCAGCAGTAACTGTAGACTCACCAGGATGAGCGAAGAGTTCCAGAGGAACTCTATGCTCCTTAGAATTGCAGAATCATTTAGGTTGGAAAAGCCCTCCCAGGCCATTGAGTCCAAGCTGTGCCTGATTCCCGCCTTGTCCCCAGCCCGGAGCACTGAGTGCCATGTCCAGTCATTCCTGGAACACCTCCAGGGATGGGGACTGCACTCCAAGGCCTGAACACCCTTTCAGAGACTAATTTTTTCCTAATAACCAATTTAACCTCCCCTGGCCCAGCCTGAGGCCGTTCCCTCTCCTCCTGTCCCTGTTCCCTGGGAGCAGAGCCCGACCCCCCCCGGCTGCCCCCTCCTGTCAGGGAGTTGTGCAGAGCCACAAGGTCCCCCCTGAGCCTCCTTTGCTCCAGGCTGAGCCCCCTTTCCAGCTACTCTCCCCTCAGCCTGCAGTGCTGCCGTTGTGACCCAAGGGCAGGGCCTGGCACTCGGCTTCTCGTCACACCGAGCAACCTCAAATTCAAGGCGAGGAATGAGGAGGAAAGGAAAAGGAATATCATGTTCTGAATGTTTCTTTTCCTTGTGCAGATTGTGCTTTGGTCATCTGCATGAGCTTCATTAGATAAACATGTCGTTACCTGGAGTGGCAAACCAAGCAACAGGCAGATCTCTGGCAAAACAACAGAACACTAATTCAGTTTACAGAGCTCGGTCTGGGAGGGAATGGAGATGAATGCCTGCACAACACTTCACACAAGTATTCAGTGATCTGTCCCAACAAAGTTACCCATTACTGCCATTAGGCATTTAACTGTCAAGTTTATAGCAGAGAGGCGTTAAAATGCTACATTTCTTTTCAATTTTAAGAGAAGAACAAAGACCACGGCTGCTAGCAGCTGGCACATACTTCAATATTGTGCAAACATTAATCCATCTCATTCTCTAATTCAGCCAGTGACCTTAATACCAGTTCAGTTCTTAATCATCTGGCTCTATCAGTGCAGCTGGCATTCATTTTGCTTGACACAAGACCTACCCAATAAATAATAATAAAAAACCCTCTTAGACAATGCTTGAAAATGCTTGACCCCAACTGCAATCTATTTATCTGCTGGGTTTTATTTTCATAACAACCTCTAGACAACACTCACAATAACTGAAATGGCTGAAAGAGTCCTGGAAGGTTTTTAGTTCATGAGAACAGGGGCTCTCCAGCGCTGGAAAAGATTATGCTTGTGCCAGCACAGCACCAAAAACCTGCAGCTATGAGCCAGGGAGCCACACGGGACCAGTTCCAGTGCATTTGCATCTTAGTGCTCAAATTCCATGTGCTCCGAATCTCTGCCCACTCATCCATCGGAGCGCACATCAGGCTTACAGGGCTGCAGTGGGAATGCCAGCAGCACAGCAGAGCAGTGGCCACGGGAGCAAGGAGATGACACAGAACTAACAAGAATTATCTCAAGTGAAGCCTTGCAAGGAAAGGCTGGAGGCCTCCAACAGAGATCACTCAGCAGCTTCCCCCTGCTTCCCACGACTCTAAGCTGCAGAGAATTTGAGATAAGAGCTTAAAACTAACTCCTCTAAAACCTCGGGGGAAAAAACCTCAAAAGAGCAGTTTATCATATTATAACGATACTCTTTTTGATAGTCAACAATTTTGATACCCAAATCTGCTTAATATACCCTACAGAGGGGTTATTCAAACAAACTTATCTCAAAACAAAAGGAACAAGTGAGAACCACCGAAAAAGAAACTATTTGAACACCACTCCCCCATCCCCTCAGCCTCAGAGCCATCCTCCTCCTCCTCTTCCTCCAGAGCAGCAAGAGCTCTTCTCATCAGGAAAGACTCATGAAGACTTCAAGGAGAAAAAAGTTTAGATGAGGAAAGACATTTCCCTTAATGACTTCTTCTAAATAGTTTAAGGCAAAAATAACTTCTCTGGCTTGAAGTTTATGGAAGTTTCTCTTTTTGCCTTTGGGGATAGCAGTCATGCACATAGAAAAACTTTTTTCCTTCAAATAAACGAATTTCTTTCCCCTTGCAAAGGTTTTGGGAATTGTTGCTTGCATTGGATTTGAGGCCAACAATATCACAGCAAATGGGGTTTACAGGTAGAAAAGGAAAAGGCTTGGTAGTCAAGCACTGTGACAGCATGAGTAACTACTGAGAGTTTATAGACTGATCCCAGCCCAAAATCAACCTTTACCCACTTCACTTCCTAAATCAAACTCAGTAACATCAAAAACACGTAGATTTGAAAATTCTTGACTCTTCTGCTTAAAAACTTGTACAAAACTATATTACACCTGACTGTGGTGGGTAAAGTCAGGTATTTGTTTTCAGGAAATATTATCCAAGCAGATACTGCAGTACCTGGGTACATATTTCAAGCTAAAAATGCCAACAAGCTACATTTCTAAAAACATCTTTCTCTGCAGACCATGGGCAGGCTTTATGTTGCAAGTACAAAATCAAATAACTCATGCACAGCACCAAACACACAGAATACCAAGGGCATGAGGGAAACAAGTGTAGAATCATGGAAGGGTTTGGGGTGGAAGGGACCTTCAAGCTCATCCCATTCCACCCTCTGCCACGGACAGGGACACCTTCCACTAGCCCAGGCTGCTCCAAGCCCTGTCCAGCCTGGCCTTGGGCACTTCCAGGGATCCAGGGGCAGCCCCAGCTACTCTGGGCACCCTGTGCCAGGGCCTGCCCACCCTCCCAGGGAAGAATTCCTTCAAGTTTCCAGGGAATAAAACCCATATTAAAATGAAGGTTCCAGCTGGGTGTCTGCAGTTACTCCAGAATCTGTGCACAGGACTGTCAAGAGCACACCAGCTCCACACCAACTAAAAGAAACAAAGGCAAGTTTCGGCTGAACAGCAGCTTGTTCCAACCTTAAAATATTAAAATATATTTGGCAGGCTAATCGTAATGTCTAGTTAAACATTTTTCTTAATATATAGTAGGAGAAATTAAAGACAAATGAGTTTAAGTTCAGCTTTCTAACAGTCACAACAAGCAACAGCTGGAGCTGTGCAGGAGCTTTTTTTCCAAGCTGCAATTTTATGGAAAAAAGGAAGGAAGCAGAGCACACCGGGCCTGCTAACCCGTAACACGAGCCCGCACCACTGCTGCCTACTGCAGCCACACCGCTGCTCCCAGGACGCGTTTCCTGGAGAACAAGTCTCAAGGCTTCATTGCACCAGATAAATTTGGTAGTGGCAAGGACAAAAAGAAGCTCTCTGCAACATCTTAGTGCTGTGTACCAACAGTTATTGATTAACTGGAGTCTCCTCCCAGGCTGGGAGGACTGTGCTCCCTGTATATGACCGTGTGCTGTTGGAAGAGAGCAAGAGTTTGAGTGTGTTGGCACAGGACAGGCAGAAGGAGTCGTATGAAGTAATTCTCTGTTGTGGTTACCTTGAACTTTAACCAAGGTCAGACCACAATTTCCGTCAAGATTATTATAAGCCCACATGAATGCCTCTACATCAATAAAACCTTACAGTCCTCAGTAACTAGGTCTAAATATTTGGCTCTGCTCCTCGTGCCTCAAACTCTGGGCACACTCCACTCGCAGCAGGAGCTCTGGATCCGTAAGGGGCTGGCAGCTGGTTATTGCTTTCCCCAATAAACCACCTGGGCCCAGCTCCACACCAGCCTCTGCTGTACCTGGGCCTTCATGAAAGCTTAATCTAACTGAGAATTGTGTTTTCAGAAAAGCAGCAACTTAGAGCTCATTTGCCACCTGATAAGCACTTAGTGCTCAAAGGCGACTATAATTGCTGGTTAAATGTTTCATCACGGGTACTTATTAAAGATCTGAAAGCACAGCTAGAAGAAAGCACCGTCTCACAATGAAGCTCCACAACCAGCATTTCTGGTTTGACATGTCCCAGAAAACGATACCGGGATCCTTCCAGATCCTCACAGAAAGCAGCTCGTCAGCTCTTCCTTGCCATCCCACAGTAAGGTCCCTCCATCCCACAGGACGGTTCTTGTTCAAGTTTTTCTTGTATCTAAGGGATTCGCAAATCCCAAAATTCCCTATCTGATTTCCACCTAGACTAGAAGCGCTCTGGCTAATTTGTACACAGCTATACAAAAGAACTCAAATAATAAAATAATTCACAGAACGCGGCTTCTGAGCCTGTGCTGTGTTTTTCAAAAATATCTAATTCAGTTCAAGCTCTTTTATCACAGTGAAGGTTTAGGATTTACCACACATTTACACCAGTATTCACTCACTTCTCCAGCAGTGCACGTTTCTGACCAACATAACTCATCTTTTGGATTACAGAAGCCTTTCTAAAACGAGAAAGTCTCAGTGCTGTGCAGCACTGGGCCACCCAGTGACCTATATACAGCAGCATTCAAGTTCAGCTTCTATTCCATAATTAAATGAGCTACACTTTCCTCACTCAGCTGTCCTAGAATACACAATCAATCACCCTAGAAAAGGATTTTTGGTTCAGGAGGACACACAACCTGACCTGCACTCTGCAGAGCTGCGCTACCATGTGTTTCAAAGCATGCTGTATCCATAGAATCATGGAATGGTTTGGGTTGGGAGGGACCTTAAACACCACCTCGTTCCACCCCCTGCCGTGGGCAGGGACACCTTCCACTAGCCTAGGCTGCTCCAAGCCCCATCCAACCTGGCTTTGGACACTTCAAGGGGTGGGGCAGCCACAGCTTCTCTGGGCACCCTGTGCCAGGGCTTCTCCACCCTGATGTACCCCAGTGCAGCATCTCCCTCTCCTCGCACATAACAGCCCCTAGACCCCACCATCCACCCCCCAGCACCGATGCCGAGCCGCCCAGATGAGACAAGGACAGGCACCTTTATGGGGGGACCCATTGATGCTCTCGGAGCTGGACTGCATGTCCACGGCGGCTCTCCTGAGGCTGCTAAAATAAGCCCTGGACCTGGAGAAGCTGCTGCGGGGGGAGCGCCCGTGGGGGCTGCCGAAGAGGGCGGCGGGGCCATCCCTGCGGGCGAAGATGCCGCTGAAGAAGCGCAGGAGCCGGTGCTCGGTGCCGGCGGCGGGGCCCTCCCCGCCCAGCCGCTCCGAGAGCCGCTGCCGGGCGCTGTTATCCAGGGGCCGGTTCTTGCTCTTGCTGCGCTCCCC
>VXBT01001627.1:5060-15232 GCA_013400235.1 Oriolus oriolus | reverse complement strand
AAAAAAGGAGGGGGGGGGGGGGGGAGGAGGGCAGGGGGCTGGAAAATTCACTTCCTTGCTTTTGCTGTTTTAGCTACAAAGCTAAGCAAGCCCAGCTGCTCAGGAAATACCATTGGAATGAACACATTATTGAACATGGAAGAATCAATCGAGATTGCTGTCAAAAATTTCACATGCTGCAAGCAGGCCAGCAATCAAAGGGCTCTTACGAAATACTTCTCAGCCATGTTGAACAACTTCATCTTTCAAAACTCGGGCACACGATCAAAACTACTTTAAAAAAAAAAAAAAAGAAAAAAAAGAAATCCCAGAGAAAAGAACTGAATTAGAGTAATTTCACTAGGAAGCCAGGAGCTATTTTTTGTTATTAACACCTGACATAACATGACTGTTCTCTAGGTTTTGCATTTATTCCAGACCAAAGGAAGAGGGGGGAAACAAAAAAGTTGTAGCTAAGGATTAGTTCTTTCCAAACAGCAAAGCCTACTCATTTTGTGACTGATTTCATCCTGGATTCTTTGTACTGACACATTTGCTGACAACACACAAAGGACATTGGCTGTTTTAAAGGGCAACTTCAGCCTATTTTGCTGTAAATACTTGAACACCACGGAGGTTCCTCTTAGTCAGCTGACAGTGACGAACAATTTGACCATTCCAGAGCTGCTCAGGGCTCTCCTACAGCCAGGATGAGGAAATTTCAGGCCTTGGAGCAACCTGGGATGGTGGAAGGTGCACCCCATGGCAGGGAGTGGAATGGGATGAGCTTTAAGGTCCCTTCCAACCCAAACCATTCTGGGATTTTATACCAGGTTTCACTTGTCCTGATGCAACAGATTGGTTTGCTTATGGTTTTCATGCATTTTCATAATGCTGTGCCACTCTGAAGTAAATATCCATAGCAAGTCTGTTCTTCCTTGTATCAACAGATGGAATGTAACTGCCTGTTCAGCTCCTTTTCCAGGCAAATCATTTGGATTCTTACTTATTTCCCCTAAAAAACCTTTTGGTGGCCTTCGCAATCTGACAGTTCAGATCCTGCAGCACAGAGGAGGATGCTGTGAACTGAGGTTGTTCTTGCAAGTTCTGTATTCCTCCATTACTGAGCTGAAATAACCAATTTTTGCTGGGTTTTTTTCCTTATTTTTCTCTCAGCTGTGTTGACCATAATGCATTATCACCTCATGGAATTTAGCTCTGGGATATTCCATTTGACAGTATCTGAAGTTTTTCATTTCTTTAATATCTGCTATCACGTGCCTTTAGTTACTGAAATGTTCCCAGAAAAGGGGCCACTTCATTGAAAAACTCTGTACCTCCACAGGAAATAGAAAACGAGAAATCATGAAAAAAATTATGAAAAATGAACAACTAACCCTGAGGGTACAGTGCATATTAAACAGAAAAATACCCTCAAGCACCTCCTCTTTTCCCTCCTCACCCGCACATCCACAAGATACAAAGAAGACAAAACCTTCATAATTCCATAACTCCACCATGAATAGAAAAACATGGTAATGACCACTATAATTCATTTCTGGCACCCCAAAACGCTACCCCCAATGTACATTTGAAGCCTGGCTCAAATAAATTGTTGCACAAGGATGATGCTGTGCATCCTCCCATTTATACCATAGACAGGGGGGTTGAGTGAATTTCTTATAAAAGCAAGTAATTACAGAAAACTTAAGCCCTCTGCTGCTCCTAATTTGAACTGTTCTTTCAGCTTGAAGCCACAGCATTTGCTAATGGCCTGGATTACTTAGCAGAAATTAAGTTTTGTCTTAAAGTCTCTCAAATTAATGACCTCGGCATGGAATAAGCTTTGCGAACAAGAGTCCTGAGGATCCTGGCAAACACAAGAAAATCAAGAGAACACAGGTTTTGAAGCTGAAGATTAAAAGGCTGCTTTAAAATTAAGATTAGTTATAACAGATGAAAGCTGAGCAGATAATGCATTTGCCTTCCTGAGCAGAGAGAATGCGCTATGTCAAAAATTCATCCAAAAATTCACGTCTTGTCCACCTTGAAAAACAATGAATGGCTTTATTTTCCCTTCCCTTCTTATCAGGAAAGGATTTTCAAGTATGCTCCTTCAACTTTTATTATGGCTTTTATGTCCAAATCAAATAGTTTGCTCTTGGCATATGCGAAACTAAATACTGACAGCTATTGACTGTAAAAGGAAATTCTTAATTGGATGATTCACACCCTCTTGATTCTAACAACAATTTTGTAGAAATGTTAAAACACACACAATTGCTCATACCAGGATTCCTATTTTTTATTATACAGCTCAAGTTCCCAGAATCATACCTCACTTCACTGAAAAAAAATATATTAATTGAGTAAATTCATCTGAAGATTTATCAGTTTCTTACATTCGGGCACTTTTAAGGTGTTTGGTATTTCAATTAACTTGTAAAGTTATGAATTATACAATCAGAACACTCTTGAATAATGTTTAATTAAGACCCAAATGCCATAACAAAGTTTATCAGAGGTGTATTTAAAACCATGCTTTACCTGGGAAAAGCTCATCTTGATTCAAGCTGTGAAGTGATTTGAAATTCAGTGAATTGGGGGAATTATTATTAAAGTAGAAGGCACAGATCTTCTGAAGAAATACTGAATGCCAGAACATACAGCTTGCTGAGCAATTAGCATAAATAATTCTGACCTGTCCCTCTTCCTTGTTCAATGAAATTGGGAAGCTCATGGCATGAGGAATATTCTCAGGAGAGAAAGAACTGCGACCGTTGTCCCACCAAACAAGCACCTCAAGGAGAAAACTGCCAGCTGAAGAGTTCCAACTGTAGCTGGGATTTTTTACAAGTTAAAGCAAATCAGGTTTTATGCAGTAATAAGAAACCTAAATGAATTATGTCCTTCTGTCCAAAAGGAAGGAGTGAGGACACAGATGGCTGCCAACTGCACCTTGGTAAGAAGCACTTCAGTGCAAAAGTCTTTACCCACTTTATATTTTTTCTGGTTTTTCTTCACCAGGCACAACGTGCTTAATGTCAAGAAAGTGAAGTAAACCCATCTTTGAAATTAATATCAAAGAAAATCATTATGTGATCATGAGAAGGTGAGAACGCCAAGAGGAGCTGGCTTATCTAAAATTTGGATTATACCCCCAGGTTGGTGACTGCAGTTCCTCTGATTGGAGACCACCTGAACCTCTAAAAGGTCTCAAAGGACTAAAGGACACAAACCCTGGGACTGATTAATCAGGATTCAAAAAACCACTGCTGAGATTAGCCAAAGCACACGGTGCATCTGCCACCTCCACCACGGATTTGGTTGAAAACAGAAATCACAGTGAAGGCAGTCACCTGGAGCAGGTGAGGTGGCAGGGATGTGGAGTGCAGGGTCTATATAATTAGGGCCAGCCAGATAATTCACTGCCACAAGACCAGCAGAACAAAAGCACCTCTGTGCTGCAAGGCAGATTTTCTGCTCAGCAACAGATGCAGGGACTGTTCTGTCAGGCAGAGGCCAAAGAATCGGTGGGCAAAGACCAGCCCTCAGAAATCAGACAGAAATAAATCTCTGGCCCTTCAGCCAGCCAGTATTAGGGAATATTGGGAAAACAGGAGGCAGCTCCTACACAGTATTTTACTGAATTTGGCAGGTCTCAGCTGCAAACAACCTCAACAGATTTTGAAGCCTCAGCATTAGATGTGTTGGGTTGGATGTGCTGGGTTAGAGCCCCAGGCAGAGTGCTGAGGCTCTGCTGTTGATGCCTAAGAGGCCAACCTGGAAACAGAGACTGGACAGGAGTGAGGGAATAAAGGTGGATATTTATTTAAAAAGGCCTTCAGAGGCACACCCTGGGCAGGCCAAAGGCTACACCCAGGATGGACGACAAGTCACGAGTTCTTCACACTGTTATAGGTTTGGTCCATTTGCAGATCAGCATAAATTGGCCAATTAAACTTTAGCTAATGATGGAACTGCCCCTCAGCTCGCCCCCCTTCTCAAGGTGCTGGGTTACACATTTTGGGCCTGGGACGGGCTGGGTGTCCTTGCAGAGCAGGCCTGGAGAGGCTTTGTTATGTCTGTGTGAGCATGAGAGAGCAGCAGCTGCCAGGCTGCAAGGCAGCTCAGAGTCACACACTGGGAATGCAGAACTTGAAAAATATAAGAGTTAAAACCTAAGGCATCACTGTCACCTTGTACCTGTCACCCTTCCCCATCAGCAGGCAGACGTGGCTTTTCCTGGAGCAACTGGGAACCTGGAGCAACTGGGAACCTGGACTGGGCAGCAGCACCTGATCGGTGCAGCAGAAAAGGCTGGGCCACCACCAGCAACCTCTTTTTTGCTTGCCTCCAGCTGCTCTCCCAGGAGGTCAGGACCACATTCAAAGGAGTCAGGGAAGCAGACAGGGACAGGTACCTTGGCAATGCTTTAGTGTCAAGCCTGCAGCTCAGCTCCCAGTAACTTCCTTCTTGGGCCAGCTGGACCTAATGTGGGTTTCATTCCTCCTGCAACCTCAGTTTTCATGGATATCCTTGTTTACACATGATAGAAAACCTACCTGAAACGGACTTGCAAAACACCAGGGCTGGAGGGAGAGCAGAGGAGAGCTACAGAATGGAAAATATTTCCAGAAAGTTGTGTCAAACATGAGTAACGGGTTTGGGGTTTTTTCCCAGCTGCAGGTCACAAACCAGACAGATTTTACACAGGTTTTGGCCTGACCTTGCCTCGTGCAGGAGCCTAAACTAGATGACCTCCTGTGGTCTCACCAGCCTGAATTTTCCTGTACAGGTAAAGGTTTTAAAACTGCTCAAATACGATTTTGCTATATTAAGTTTCATATCAAATGAAAACACCTCAAAAAATTGAGCATTTCTATAAGGCAAGCAAACTCATATCTATCCTCTCCTAACATTCTGTGTGGTATAACAAAGTGAGAGAATAAAGCAATTGGAGGGATTTTCCTCCTAGTAACAAGCACAGACATACAATGAAGGTTCAAGCTTAAGAAAACAAAAAAAGAGACTAATCATAACATATTAAAGTTACATGGAAAAAAAAAATCTCATTAAAGCCATAGTGATACTGCAACAATGCCTCCTGATGCAAGTAATCATATATTAATAAGACTAAATCATATTTTATACTGGAATATCACTTACAGAAGAGAAGGACCATGTCCAAAATAACATTCTTTAAAGACACTGAACCGTCTTCTTTAAATATTTTAAAAGCAAAAACAAACAACTGCTGGGTCGCAGAACTAAAGGGGCTTTACATCAAACACCAGCTATTACTGTGGGGAAGCAGAGGTCACTCCATCATGTGCTCCCCATGTGAAAGGCTCCTGGGTTGAGTTCCCAGCACCTCCCAGTGAGAGAAGAGCTGAGGAAAGGAGAACTTGTGTGTCCTTACCTTTGGAAAAAAAATGCTGAGTGCTTTGGCTGTAGGAAACACTTTATCCCAAAACCTTTGCCATTTCCAGTACTTCTGTCTTTCTATCACGTCAGGCACTGATCTCTCTCCATTTCTATCCACAAGGGTTAAACCAGCAGCTCTGGAGCAGGGACACCAAGGCCTGGGTTTGATTTAATGTGGAACACAGGTATCCATCCCTTCATGCTTCAAAAGCAGCCTCCCCTCTTCTAATCCCTCCTTTTTATTTGCCTATAAAAAAGCCCAATTACTCGGCTGCACCATTTTCTGCGAAAACATTTGAACACTCCCACATGATGTACAGGCTTGTTTAAACACCAGGTAATAGGACCATGTAAAAGATTCATCCTTCCATAAAAAGCAGTTCCAGTTGTATCACACAAGACGACATTCCTAGGCATAACTCATCCATTAGCAAAATTAGTAAGCCTAATGTACAGTTCACTAAAACTCCCACTTCAGAGACTGCCAAATTTGTATCTCTGCAACAAGTTCCGTGACAGCTTTCCTTAAGTAGCTGAAATTTCAAGTACTTTCCAAGTAAAACACAAACTGTGAATCACAGTTCAAATCATAATCGTAGAATAAAAATCATCTTCATACTATCACCAGCACTTCCAGGTCATTCCCCCGCTGTGCACCATTATTTTGCAAGGGTGCCACAAGACATTTTCATTTAAAAAAAAACCAGAGGTTAGGATTTTCTAGCACTTAGTCCAATCAGAACAAGATTCAAAGACAACTTCCAGGAGAAACTCAGAGTTACTACTAAAAATTGAACTTTCTGTTTAACACAAAGAGTGTGTTCTTCACACAGGCCTCAGTGAGCCACTGACAGAGTAAAAGGTGCTGCTCACAACTTGTGTTTTCACATATTCAAAATGCTGATTCATGCATGTGAAAAACTTAATTCATGAAGGGTTTTATGCAGGTGCTTAAAGGCACCTAATGAAGTGTTCATTACTCATTGCAAGAGCTCCTGTCTTTTCCAATACATACAGTTGGGGCTCCAAATGTTATTGAATATGTATATTCCTACTTTACAGCAAATTATAACCTGGGTCTTTTACTGCTTTAAGCATTTATATTCACAATGGAAAGAAAAAAAAATCATGCCATTTTGCATGTATTCATGATTTAACTGTTCAGCAAATCTAATGCTAAAGGTTAATCTTGAGACAGGGACCAGATGTTCAGTCAGAAGGAAATTTTTCTCAAGAGGAGATACCCAGGAAGTCTGTCTTTCCAATCTGCTCCAGCCCACGGAATTTCCCACCACGCTTATCCAACTGGGAAAAACTACGAATCCGCCTCCAATTTAACCATGTACGGAGCAGAAATACCAACTCTGAGGGCTTCGGCACAGAACGCTGAAAAGCACGTGGAGCATTCTTAACACTCTGAAACACTCGGGTGAGCATCACACCAAGCACACACAGCTCCTGTCAACAACACGGCTCTCGTTACAAGCTTCAGAATGAACTTTTAATTCTCTAAAATCTAGGCCATGGAGTTGTTTCAGCTTAAACCACAAACAGAGCACTCACGCTTGATTCTAAACAGCAGAACATTTCACAGGTGAGTGGATTCACAGCTAAGTTAAACACCAGTGGTTAAGCTAAGCCTTCTCTTCTCCAGGTTGAGCAGTCCCAGCTCTCTCAGCCTCTCCTCACTTGAAAGGTGAAAGATGCTCCAGTCCCTTCATCATCTGTCAGCCCTGCACCAGATTTGCTCCAGTGAATCAGTATCTTATACAAAGCAGCCCACAATTAATAGTAGGAGTCCAGATGTGGCCTTGCTGGTAATGAGGAGAGAGGAAGGATCAGCTCCCTCTGCCTCCTCCAGTCTTCCTTCAGAAGAGGAATTGTATCACAGACTGGTTTGGGTGGGAAGGGACCTTCAAGCCAAGCCCATCCCATCCCACCCCTGCCGTGGGCAGGGACACCTCCCACTGTCCCAGGTGGCTCCAAGCCCCATCCAACCTGGCCTCGGACACTTCCAGGGATCCAGGGGCAGCCACAGCTTCTCTGGGCACCCTGTGCCTCCCCACCCTCACAGGGAAGGATTTCTTCCCAATATCCCATCCATCCCTGCCCTCTGGCAGCACCAAAATTGTGCCTTTCACTTCTTAACGCCATGGGAATCATTAGGAATAAGCAACCCAAGGTTGAGGTGAGGCTAAGGACAGGCTTAGCATGGGCCACCATGTGCATTTCTTGTATCCAGGAGAATTTTAGTTTATGCTGAATTTAACCTCTTGTACTTGGCAGATCTTGTTTCCCTCAGCATGAGAAATCAAATAAAAACCCCACTTAGGTAAACCCACAATAACAACCCATTATCACGGCACACACTGCTCACAAACACCACAAAGTTCCCTCTGGCTCCAGATCAGCGTTCTCCAATCACCAAAATGAAATGTATATCCAAGTATCTCGCCTGGCAAGCATCCAGCTGCAGATGCAAATAGATTTTCAGTTACTTGCAACAGTGGAAGGCCGTGTTTCAAAATGAGGATAAAACATCTATCACCAGAAAGAAGAGGATTAGATATTCATTTAGGGGTTTTCATATTAAATCCAGATCCTGCTAACGATGGGATGCCCTCTAAGCCAATCCTAAATCCCCCTGTGGCCCCAACATGTCCTGCCTAAGATATCTTTAAGCTCCTCTGCGACCCAGCAGGACAGAATAGCCCTTCCTCAAGCCACTGTGAGTGAAGAGGGCAAAACACAAACAGCATGAAGCAAAGTTTATGGCTAATCACACTATCTGTGCTCAACTCCTGCCCTTCCGCTAGCCAGGATCCCATTGCAAAGTTCCTTAAAAATGGAAATTATTTGCAGATTAATTTAAAACAGAAAAGAAAGGTATCAAAAAGCCTGATATCATTCATTAGAAAGGTGCTGACTTTGGATATTAAAGGATTCCTAACTGAGGCTGCAGCATTAAACATAAAAATGATAGGTCAAGGCAACAGAAAACAAACCCTAACATCTCATAGAAAGAAAATATCACTTTATTGGCTAAAGAAACCAACTCCGGGTCCCACATTACTCCCATGACAGCTTTATTTGATGAAATCTTGATAAGACTTCTCTGCTCACACACTGCATTTCAGGGACAACCACCAAGCAGCCTTACACAGGCTTTGAGCACAAATTATTAATGCTGCCAATGGCACTACGATCATCAGGAGACATCTACCCAAAAATTCAGCTGCATTTTGGGTTTTTTCTGGACTGTTTTCTGCCAGAGCATGGCAGCTTCAAGCTGTATAAATCCACCATGGTAGGACATGTCTTGGCTCAAACATTTCAACAAACACCTAATAAATAAGATATTGGGAAGCTGTATTATCATACAAGGGAATTATGACCTTACTCACCTGACAAATGGTATCAGGCTTTTGTAACACCTTTCTTTTATGTTTCAATAAGCTGGTGAGTAGTTTAAGGTTGCTAATAATACAATTATTGATTAAGACAGGAAAACATACCAACCAAGCCACAATTCGGAGTGCAAATCTTACGCCTTGACCTTTCTGAAATGCTCCAACCACAGTGAAATAAAACTGACAAATATTTCATTTGGAACAGCACAAGAACTTATTTTATATTTCTCCGGAAAAGGTGAAAATCCACAGCCCTTTCCAAGCTTTACATGAGATACTTATTGAATCATTAAGTTTGGAAAAGACCTCCAAGACTGAGTCCAACCATTAACCCAGCACCACCGTGGATTTGCATATCTACAAATACTGCAGGTACTTGTTACAAGCACAGCAACATCAAACTGTGCTCTTTACCAGCAAATCCATTGCAGGAAATCTCTGTTTCCAGTATTTGATACAGACAGAAAAGCCTCTTAGTAAGAATCTACTTCAACCCAAGCATCAATTTCCTTCAAATTGGAAGTACACCCGCCAAGGCAAAAATTCTTGTATTTTATATTTTCCAGTTTAGGCATCAGGAGCTCCATAGCAGCAAGGATTGCTGTCACTGGGAGCAATTGATGTGAGTGGTACAACGACTGCTTACCTGCTTTCCCAGGCAATCTCTACGACAAAATACGACCATCATTTGCTTAAAGCTGTAAAAGTCCATTTCCCAGCTGACTCCCAAACTGCCCCATCACGGCAACACCCACACCTGTATTTTCCTCTGTGCACTACAGTAATATTCATTTCAGCCATCTCTCCTGAGGCTGTTACAGCCATGTGCTGCCACCTGACCCTCATTTCTTTTGCAGTATTACACAAATTTACCCAGCATCCTGAGGACTGCGTTCAAGTGCATTCATTTTATTCCGTGTACAGTGGAATATTTCCAGTCTTACGTGATTTTATTTAATACCAGGCAGGAAAAGCGATTTCTATTTTATTTTTCACCATCAGCCCTTCAAGGCAGGTTTCAGCAATATGAGAACACTGCAGGTAATTGAGATTCCCCTTCAGTTCCAACACTGCTGCAGCCAACATGAGGGATGGGAAAGATGGCACTGACGTGCCTGCTGGAATACCAAAGAGTGGTGTGACCTTCCCATCTAAAGGTACTTTACATGTCTGTTTTGTGATTATTCCACAGTTCAGGTGAATGTTTCAGCTACCTAAAATTACTTTCTCAGTTCCTTGCCCATCATTCAAACAGAAACCAATTCTTCATTTCCTCATCTGCTTCCAAGTCCAGGAGCATTGCTTTCATTGTCAGGTATTTTAAGAATTTTCTGCTAAATTCACTTTTTTTTTTTT
>VXBT01001616.1:26017-42679 GCA_013400235.1 Oriolus oriolus | reverse complement strand
TTTTGCTGGTATTGGGCTCTTCATGAGCGGCTTCCTGCTCACCCGGATCGAGCTTGCCAGCAGCAGTTCCTGCTCAGACCCACTCGTGCCTCCACCTTGGGAGAGGCAGAGCCTCCCGCCGGGCTCCTGCTGGGCACCGCAACGCTTTTCCAAGGCCGTGCTCATCATCATCGACGCCCTCCATTTTGAGTTTGCCCGCTTCGACCCTGCCAAGGCCAGCCCGCTGCCCTACGAGAACAAGCTGGGTGTCCTGCACCAGCTGGTCACCTCCCAGCCCCGCCATGCCCGGCTCTACCGCTTCCGAGCCGATCCCCCCACGGCCACCATGCAGCGCATCAAGGGCCTCACCACCGGCTCACTGCCCACCTTCATCGACGTGGGCAGCAACTTTGCCTCCTACGCCATCCAAGAGGACAACCTGCTGGCACAGCTGGTGC
Source organism: Oriolus oriolus (assembly GCA_013400235.1). NCBI lineage: Eukaryota > Metazoa > Chordata > Aves > Passeriformes > Corvidae > Oriolus > Oriolus oriolus. Next base: position 42,242 of record VXBT01001616.1, on the reverse strand, counting down.
AGAACGGTGGGTTCCTGGCCTTAAGCTCAGGCAGGGGAATTTCAGGCTAGATGCAAAAAAAGAAATTTTCGTAGGCATTGGAATAGGTTGCCCAGGGAGATGGTGGGGTCACCATCCCTGGAGATGCTTAAGAGGCTTCGGGATCTCCCGCTGGGTGGTGTGGTTTAGTGCTTTAGGGTTTATGGTGGTAAGTGGATGATTGGATTGGATAATTTTGAAGGTCTCTTTCAACCTTGGTGATTCTGTGATGGGGGCTGTTCAGCCTGGAGAAGAGAAGGTTGCATGGAGACCTCGTAGCAGCCTTCCAGTACTTGAAGGGTGGCCTACAGAGAAGCTGGAAAGGGATTCTTTGTCAGGAGCTGTAGTGATGGAATGAGGAGTAATGGGTTCAAATTGACAGAGGAGAGATTTAGGTTAGATATTAAGAAGACATTCTTTATTATGAGGGTGGTGAGGCACTAGAACAGATTCTCCAGGGAGGTTGTGGATGCCCTGTCCCTGGCAGTGTTTAAGGCCAGGTTGAATGGGGCTCTGACCAACCTGGTCTAGTGTGGGGTCCCTTCCAACCTCTTAACATTCTGTGACTCTGTGTGGGCAGGGCAACGGCCCACTGGGACAGGGCGCATGCAAACCTCTGCTCAGTTTAACCTGTATTCAAAACCTTGATTCCTTTCTCCCTGGGAAGAGCACTGCTTACAACTGCTCCACCCTGGGAGCTAATTGTTTTGCCCTGCTTAATGACAATTACCTAAGGCAGGGTTGTTATGCAGGCAGGGTGTCTCCAGCTTGTGCTGGGAGTGAGAAGTAGCTGTGACCATGGCTTCATCATCATCTTCAAAGATGACGACAAAGCAGGAGAAAGTGGCTGCACTGATGGTGTTTGTCCCAAGGTCATTCCCCCAGGAATGCCTGTAGGAAGCCAAGGGCAGTCGGTTGTGTTGTGTGAGGCACATGACAGGGGAGGAGCCAGGTGTGCTAGGTGGTGCCAGGTGTGCCATGGGGGTGTCCCTCAGGCAGCCAGCCTGCCTGGACAGCTGCCTGCAGCTGTGAGGCAGCAACCTCATCCCATTTTTGTTGTAGTTTGGTGCTGCTGGGGGGTGCTTAGTGCAGCTGTAAAGGGCTTGTTATGGTGTAATAATGGAGTAGAGGGAACAGGACAGGCCACAGTGGGTTGTTACCCAGAGAGACTTCCTCCCAAGGCTCACACTGGGCTAAGGCAAAATGACTTTGTGTGAGCAAGGTGGGCAAACACGGTAAGTCATCTGAGGCAGAATGCAGCAGTAGATCTGTGCCAGAGCAGCAGCCTCAGAGGAAAGGATTCCTGCTCCCAGGCTGAAGAGGCCCTGTGGAAACACAGCTGGCTGATGGCAGGCAGAGCAAGGACAGAGGGAAGCATCAGTGCTTTTGCCTTCTCTTCCACATCTGGAACACCATCACCATTGTGTTTGAATCCAGAGCTCAGGACTCACGTCTTCTACTCCATCACCTGCTGCCTTGCATTCTGCAGTGGGGTCACAGGCCTCAGGTGAGGGTTTGTCTGCTTCGTGCTGCACCCCCTGCACGCACTTGTGTTGTGGTGGCCCAAGAGTCTGCAGGGGTGACACGTCAGGTCAGTCAGTGATAAGTCATGAGGTTGTGCAGGTGGATTTGGTGTGGGGGACACTCGTGGGCTTAGAGACAGGGCTGGTCCCTCCCTGTATTCCAAGTCATTTACAGTCAGATGGTCGTTTTAATTTTAGGTCAGTTTTGAGTGTGGGTTGGAGAGGAGCCGTTGCTCCAGACCCTGACCTGGGTCTGCCCAGGCTCTCTGGATTGTTGTGGTAACAGCATGGCTCAGGAGGGCTCCATCTCTCATTGGTTCCTTTCTTCCTGTCTGGCTCAGGAAGAAGAGTGGTTTTCATGGGTGATGACACATGGGAAGGGCTCTTCCCAAAGAAGTTTTTCCGCTCGTATTTCTTCCCTTCTTTTAACGTAAAGGATCTTCACACTGTGGATGATGGGATCCTGCAGCATCTCTATCCAACGGGTAAGCAGCTCTTTCACCAGGGCGTGGATAAACACTGGCCTAATGTGGGAGTCCTACTGCAAATTCGAGGTAGGGCTGAAGGTTTTTTGTCTGTTGCAAAGCAGCACTGGGCAGTTACATGCTGCTGCCCAAGGATTACAGTGCGCTAGCTGGATTTCCGCAGATAAGCCGGTTTTTGGAGCCCACAGACCATTTCTGTAGATACCTTTCCTCTGTCTGGGACAGAGTTCAGCTTGTTGGGATCGGGTTAGACTTCTACATCTGTCTTACAAAATACACTGTCAGGATGGAGACAGAGGAGCAGCTTAACTTTGACGTGCGGCTGCCCAGGCCGGCACACAATGCTCTGAGGAAAAAGCAAGTTAGGAGGCTGAGACACAGCAGTGCTCTCAGCAAAGCATTGGTGCTTCCTAGTCATGTGAAGAAGATGAAGCATGAGATTGGTTTGTGAATTTTAGGTGATTTCCACCACCCTGAGGTCCTGGGACTAAGGGAAATGCTCTTTCATTTTTTTGTATATGAATCAAAGTGAATCAGGGGTGCAGTGGCCTTTCATAGGCAAGTCTGTGTGCCTTGTGTGAGAGCTGCAGTTCATTATTTAACTTCAAATATGTTGGTTTTCATGTGTCAAGGCCCTGAGGCAGCTGGGAGAGGCCAGGGTAACTTTCAAACTAGGGACTGTTGGTGTGTCATGCCCTTGTCCTGAGTGGGATGCAGAGGGGCACATTGGTGGGTCCAACCTAAAATATCTCCAGGGAAGGATGGGAGTTCTAGGTTCTCCTTTTTCTGAGCATACCTTTGCTTTAGCTCTGTTTGTGGCAGTTTGAGGTAAGTTCAAGATGACTCGGGTGGCATTGTACTGTTCCCTTCCTGAGGGGTGGTGAGAAAAAACTAGGGATCCGGGGATGCCTGCCAGGCTGTGAGATTGCTGTGACATTGCACCCAGGAACCTGTGGCCAAGAGTGTGCCTCACTTAAAACCTGCATTGATTTCCTTAAGAGCTGGCAGTGACAGTGGCAGGAGGGGAAGAAACAGCAGTGTCTAGGGGCAACAAGGAAGTTCTGGCAGGAAGATCCAGGCTTAGAATTCCAGGCTGATAAGTTTGCTTTTGTTCCACAGTGGACAGTGGTGAATGGGACGTGCTGATTGCTCACTTCCTCGGCGTGGACCACTGTGGGCATAAACATGGACCCGACCATCCTGAGATGGCAAAGAAGCTCACCCAGATGAATGAGATGCTCAGGTGATTAGTGTGGGGTTGCTAGCTGGCCTCTTACTTCAGCCAGACTGGTGGGATCTTCCTGGGGAATTTAGAGATGCTGAGGGCAGCATGGGATGCTTACTGAGCCTGTTAACATGGAAAACAGCTTTGGCCGACTGGAACCCCAGCTGTAGGCAGTGTTGCTTGCAGAGATGCATGCAGAGAGGTTTGGTTTCAGAGGTAAGGCTGCCTTCACGTCTTGGAGCCTTGGTTCTCTGCTAAACCGTGAGATGATAGTGCAGCTGGAGTACAACTGAACCTTGCTCTTTCCATCCTTAACATGGAGGTTGTCCCACTGAGGTCTGGCTAATGTTTGAGAAGCAGATGTAGGACCCTGGCTAGGGAATGAATGCTGCATTTACCACATAGACCCATGAATTGCACCTTTGTGTCAGAGGGCAGGATGGGATCCAGAAATTTCAGTCATGCAGATGTGTATCAGCCCAAAATGCTGCAGCTTTTGATTCTTAGTATTGCTCTAAGTTTTGCTGCTAGAAGGAGGTGGTAACTTGCCCTGCTGTGTCTGAGAGCACAGTATATATTTTGTCATACCTACTGCATCCCTCAGGGGCTAATCCCTCCATCTTTCCTTTGAAGTGGGAGACACTGTTGAGTGGGCTCACACAACATGATGTGTGACCCAAATAGAGGCAACCTAACATTTTGTTCTTGTCAGAAGCATTTCTTCTGAATTGCATTTTGTCAAGATCTCTGAAGGCACTGTTCACTGGGGACCCAAGCAAGATCAGTCCACTCTGTCTTAGGGCTCTGAATTTTCAGTTTGGCTTTAAACCACCAATTTAAAACACCCTGGTCCCTGGCTTGTTACAGCTCTGCATCAGCGTTTAGTTTTGCTCATACCCTTTTGTATGAAGCCTTTTGTGGGCTTCACCTCTGTGGTGCAGGCAGGCTTGCTGGGTAGATGTCCTCTCCTGCCTAGGTTAGTTGAGCCCTTGCCCAGAAAGGAGTTGACCTTCCTTATCTCGGTGACAGGTCCTTGGTGGATCACCTGGGGAATGACACTCTTCTTTTGGTGGCTGGGGACCACGGCATGACAGAAACTGGAGACCATGGTGGCGACAGCGAGAAGGAAGTCAACGCAGCACTGTTTGTGTACAGCAGGACACCCCTGTTTGGCAGTGGCCCTCCAGAGGTGAGAAGCTGACTCTTTGCTATCACTGCCCAAGGTGGTATCCAGGCTGAAAACTCTGGGATTACAGAGAGTAACAGGGATTGTTTAGACTGGGAGGGATGGGCAGTCTGTCATAGAATCATAGAATGAGGTGAGCTGGAAGGGACCCATCAGGATCACTGAGTCTAACTCCTGGCCCTGCACAGGACACCGCAAGGTTCACACCGTGTTCCTGAGAGCATTGTGCAAACACATCTTGAGCTCTGTCAGGCTTGGTGCTGTGACCACTTCCCTGGGGAGCCTGTTCCAGTGCCCAACCATCCTCTGGGTGAAGAACCTTTTCCTATTATCCAACCTAAATCTCTCCTGCCACAACTTCAGACCATTCCCTTGGGTCCTGTCACTGGTCACCACAGAGAAGAGATCAGTGCCTGACTCTCTCCTCCCCCTCGTTAGGGTGTTGAAGGCCACAATGAACTCTCCCCTCAGTCTCCTCTTCTCCTGGCTGAACAGACTGAGTGACTTCAGCCACTCCTCACACGGCTTCTCCTCCAGACCCTTCATCAACCTCCTGGCTGTTATTTGGATGCTCCCTCATAGCTTAATGTCTTTTTTATATTGTGGCACCCAAAACTGCCCCCAGTGCTCAAGGAGAGGCCGCCCCAGTGCAGAGCAGAGCGGGACAATCCCCTCCCTTGCCCGGCTGGCGATGCTGTGCCTGGTGTCCCCCAGGACACGGATGTCCCCTCCTGGCTGCCAGGGCACTGCCAACTCACATTCACTTGCCATCAGCCAGGACCTCCAAGTCCCTTTCCATGGCGCTGCTTTCCAGCCTTTTCATCTTGATTGAGAGGAATGGGGAGTCTGTCACGTTGTCCCAAGAGAACACTGCAAGGGCTGACACAGGATGCAGAGTCCTGAAGTGTTTGGAACTCATGTTCAGGCCACTACAGCTATGAGAGGTGCTCGTGTGGGACCAGATGAGCTGTTAGACAGCACCTTCCCCATCAACCTGCAGCTCCCAGCAGGCATGTTTCCCATCACAGGACCCTTGTGGGGAGCAGAGCTGTGCCTCTTCCTGGATTCACCTTGAACGGGAATGTCTTCCCCACTGTTGTCTCGCATAAGTGAAAAGCTGCGTTGGTGTGTTCTCTCTGAATTTCTGATTCTTCCCCTGTCTCTCCAGGAGCCTGAGACCATTCCCCAAGTGAACCTGGTGCCCACTATGGCCCTGCTGCTGGGAGTGCCCATCCCCTACAGTAACATTGGGGAGGTGATGGCCGAGCTGTTCTCTGGGGATGGTGACACTGTGTCTGCAGCCTTGCAGCAGCTCTCAGTCTATCACATCAATGCCAAGCAGGTATGGCCTCTGGTAGGCCTCCCATTGAATTAGAGGGGAGAAGGAATGGGTTTTTAACCACAAACCTCTTCTGTTAGGTGGAGTTGGGGTGGTGACATGCTGTTATCTTCATGGGGAACTTATTTTGAAGCATTACATCCTTGCAGTGTTTGCTCCAGTAAAAGACAGCCCCATTTTTCCCAAAGAGAAATGAGAGCCACCTGTTTAGTGCTGTGGTGTGGAAAATACTGTATGGGAAGGTAGAGGAGGGTTGGACCCAGATGGTCAGAAGTGGATAAGGTAATAGGGGACACTGGTTCCTTAAGTCTGAAGATGACCAGAGGCAAGTCTTGTGATTGGAGATTTGAGAGTAAAAGTGGAGGTTTTGATCCTGCTTCAGTTTTGAAGGAGAAACAGTGTTAACAAAAAGCTGTTCTAGATTAGTGAAAGAAGGAAAAAAGTAATGAAGGACTAAATAGAAGAAATAACGATGTAACAGGTGATACTAAAGTAGGATGCTGAAGGTGCAATTTACACAAAGTGCAACAAAATACAGCAGCAGAATGACAAAATTTGAATGAGAGTTTCTACACCAACTATAAAAGAAGCCTGGGCCATGTAGCAGGCTAAGTGAGAGCCACTATGGATGATGTAAGGGCCATCTGTTGTGGCTCTGGTCATGCTGCAGAGACAGATTTGCCATAGGCATTGCAAGGCATATATCTCAGCTAAGGGCCAGTCTGCCTGGATTGCTGGGAGCACAGGAATAACTCCTCCAGTGCCCAGCCAGCTCCTTGGAGTGCCAGTTGGACACCACTGGCGCAAGCCAGTGAGGAGCTGAAGAGAATGACTGCTGATGGGAAGACAGAAATATTCAGCTCTGTATTTATAGAGCAGCAGAGTGCTCTGACATTTAAAGATCATACTGTATGTTAGTGTCCATTAATCACTGAGGATATAAATCGTCATCTGTTAGGAATTAGTGTTATCCAGTAATGCCTGTTTAAATACTTGCATTCATTGTTTGAGGAGGTTTCTGGCTCAATAACAGTGGTGTTGAAGAAGCCGTGGCATTCCAGGGAGGCCTGTGAGAGAGCCAGTGCATGTGTCTGCCATCCACGGGCAGGGGCAGACTGATTCTGACTGTGCTCTGAGGCAAGTGGAAGGTGTGTGAAGTTCTGGGTGCATTTCAGGACTGGAGCAGATTGACACTGCTAAGCAGATGGATGCATGTGCAGGTGCTCTGCCCTGCTGATGCCCCTGTAAGACTTCTTTTATGACTTTAGGATCACAGCTGCCTCTGTTCATGTCCTCTTGAAGTAGAAAGCAAAAAGAATGAGCTTTCCTTAACCTGTGGTGCAGTTGATTAATGGGCTAGTATTGAAGAAAGGGAAGCAGTTTGGTTTGATCCACTGTAAGCTTTTTAATTGGATGTTTTTCCTCAGCCAAAACTGTAAACGCAAATTGGGGTGCAGATTAACAACCCATTAATAGAAATGACTTGAACTTCTGGAGGACATTTGCCTTATTGCTGCCAAAGACTCTATAAAAGCCCGTAGTGATGCACAGCATTACCAGAGGTGTAGCTGCAGGAGTCAGCATGGCTATCAGGATGGATCCATCCCTTGAGATTGTCACTTGGGCAGAGAGATTGAATTTCCTGATGGTTGACATCCTGGATTTGTGTGACCAGCCCTGGGTGATGTGGCTGGGGACAAGTCTGCCCTGGCAGGGGGGGTAGACTGGGGTTGTTTCCACTCTGAAAGGGCGGTGTGAAGCAGTGAATTCCATTCCCACTGTTCCCAGTGCTGCTGTCTGATCCCATGTCCCTTCTCCCACAGGTGGATCGCTTCCTGCAGTCCTACTCGCTGGTGGCTCAGGACCTGCCAACAGAACGGCTTCAGCACCTGCAGGAGCTCTTCTCCAGTGCTGTGGAGGAGCACACACAGCTGCTGGCCCAGGTGCAGGGGATGACAGTGGTGCCTCCGGAGCTGGAGTCCAGGCTGGGAAGCCTCATCAGTCACTTCCAACGCTACTTGCGGGAGGCACGGGCTGTGTGCACCCAGTCCTGGGCCCGCTTCCACCCGCTGCGTATGGTGGGGGGCTGCATCCTTATTGCCTCCTCCTGCTTTCTCTGCTACATGGTCTCAGAACTTGCCACGTCCTCACACTCCTTCTGTCGCAGCTGCCTCCTGTACCCGCTGCCCTGGGTCCTTGTTGGGGCTCTGCTTGGGCTGGCCCATGTTTTCACCCAGAAGGGGCTGGATCTGCTCCTGGTGTCGTCATGGGCAGCCGCTGCTTCTCAGCTGGGTTTTTTCTGGCACTGGTGGGGCTGGCATCCTAAGAGAGCCCGTTTGGCAGGCAGTCAGCCACCCTTGGCCAGCAGTGGCCTGAGGCAGAGGCTGCAAGCATGGCTGGGGCTGGCCTTCCCCATGGGCATTCTGTTCTTCCGCTGTGGAGCTATGTTTTCTGACAGCTTTGTTGTGGCCGAAGCACGGGTGGCCCCGTTCCTGCTGGCCTCACTGGTGATGTTGCTAGTAGGGAAGCTCCACTGGGATGGTCGCCTGACTGTGCCAGAAAGTCCCAAGCAGCAGCTCCTTGGCTTTTCTTCTTACCGGAGAGAGATCTGGTACCTGCTGTGCCTCGTGGCCGTGCTCCTGGTCTGCGTGCGCCTCTCCAGTTTCTTCCACCAGTGCCGCGAAGAAATTCCTCAGTGCCGGCCCTCTGTTTTCCTCTCCCCGCTTGCCAGCCTGAGAAACACACGGGCCAAGAACCTCTTCTACCTCCTGTGCGTGGCCTTGCTGGCTGGGCTGGTGTACGCAGTGCAGAGCTGGCTAAGGCACTACGGCAACCTGAACAGCTCGGACCCCCTTGTGCTCTTTGTGCGCTGGGGTTTCCCCCTGGTGGTCCTCTGCATTGCCTGCTACTGGGCCGTCGCCTCCAGTGCTGATGACTCTCTTGGCAAGCTGCAGGAGCTGGTGCAGGTGGCAGTTGTTGTCTTTCCCCGGGCTGTCTATGGACTAGCATCCATGGGACTGCTGCTCCTGCTGTGCAATCCTATGACGGTGTTTGCAAAGGACACACGGGAGTCAGCAGGATCCATCGTCACTCCCTACCTGGGGGTTCCCAGCTCCGAAGTAGACTTCCTCCATGTCATCCCTCAGATCTACAAGAGGATGCAGGAGTCTCAGAGGAGCCGGCTGGAGCGGGGCAGCTGCAGGGCCACTGTTGCAGCGTATGGGCTGGGCAGCGTGTACTCAGCAGCCCTGGTCATAGCCCTCACCCTCCTGGGCTTCCTCCTGATGCTTCTGCACAGCGAGCGGCTGAGCTTCGCCTTCCTGCTCCTCTTTGTGGAGGCCTTCGTGCTGCTGCACATCCACACGTGTGCCAGAGGCCTTGCTGGAGATGCTGGTGAGTCTGGGCTCAGTAGAGCAGCCATGGGATGTGCGATCTGGGCGTCACCTGCCTTAATTCCGGTGGGAGAAGTAGGGCCCAGTTTCTAGTCTTGGGAAATAGTGGTGCACTGATCCTCAGGATACTCTTAGCTTTTTTAGAGCTGCTTAAATCCTTTAGTAGAAGAAAGATGCATGCAGCAGGGACGTGAATGTGGGAGGAGGAAGAGGGAAAGAAGCTCTACACCTACTTCTTCTGCCCATGGTATGAACAGTCACCAAACCTCTCTGGTGCTGACAGAGTCCAGTAGCAGGGCTACTGGCACCAGCAGAGGGAATGCTGGCCCCTTGCTGCATCTGTGGAAGGAGCTGGACTGGTTCCTGTCTCTTAAAAGAGCCAGCATGAAAAGGGAACCTGGAAAAAGGTCACTAGGCGTTTTTTGACCATGGATCTGTTCCTTGATGCTGATATCCCCACCCCCTACCTCTGCTTTTGTCTTTATCTTTCAGAGCCATTTTCAGTGCCCTGGTATGCAGTCATCTCCTGGCTCCTTGCTGCATCTCAGTTCTTCTACTCCACAGGCCACCAGCCCATCTTCCCAGCCATCCACTGGAATGCCGCCTTTGTCGGCTTCCACCTTGACCACGGCACGAACCTCCTGCCTGCTGTCCTGGTGGGCGCCAACACCTTTGCCTCCCATATCCTCTTTGCAGGTAAATCAATTTCTTCCTGGCCTGTGGAGCCCAAGCAGACACAGCTCACTGCAGTGCCTTGTCTGGGGCTCTGCAGGCTGAGCATGAGGCGATAAAGGCTCCAGCACCAGCTGAGCAGCAGCACCCTCACTGTGGGACCAGAGCAGCCTGGCCTGGAGCTGGGGTGTATGCTTACTGCACATCCAGGGCTGGATGGCAGAGCCTAGACTGCTCCTCACCTCCTGGGCTCCAGTAACTCATGTGCCTTTGTCCTTGAGGTAGTTGGCTGCCCGCTGCTCCTGCTGTGGCCCTTTGTGTGTGAGATGTCCAACTCACAGAGGAAGAAGCCCAAGAAGGAGTCCCGGGAGGAGCTGCAGGAGGTGGAGGGGCGCATGATGGAGATGAGGCTGCGGGAGTCTCCAGAGAAGTTTTCCACTGCTCTGTTGCGGCTGGGATTGAAGTACCTCTTTGTCCTTGGGGCACAGGTACGGGCAGGGGCGGGGTGCCTGTGGGAAAGGCTGTCTAGGAGGAAACTGGTGTGCTGTGAGAACTGTGGAGCACTCTGATGAGAGAAAGGGGTCAGCCAGGACACAGACAGGCCCAGGGTTGGTGTGTCTGGTTGCAGGTGGAAGAGTAGGTCCCTTTTCAGCCATGCCATTTGCTCTGTGCTTTGGGAAGGGCTCCAGCATGGAAGCTGCCGTACGGATTAGGATGCTTTTCACACCTATATGCCCAGAGTGGGAATGTCTGTTCAGGAGCTGCAGGGTTATAATCCTACTCCCTGTCTTCCTTACCATTCCTTTCTCACACTAGCTCTGGTTTTCATATGTGCTGTAATGGTACAGGGAGCTAAACATCAGAAATTTTAATCATGTGAAAGAAGTGAATAGCTTTCTGGGATTTATCCCTTCAAATCATTCTCCTGTGTTGTCAGACCAGAGACAGTGCAAGGGAGGGGGCAAGCCCTGCAGCAGGAGAGCAGGTGTGCCCCTCTCAGTGAAATCGTAGGTCGGGTTAGCCACAGTGTGAGCCCTCCTCAGTGCTGCCCCAGCCTGGCCTCAGGAGGGCCTGCATGTACCCCAAGCTGCTTGTGTTTCCTGACTTGAGGACATCATGGAAGGGAGTCCTCTTTAGGATGCTCGTTCCTGGTGTGTGCCGTGCCAGCCTCTCAGGCGCGTGCAGTTTAGTACCACCTTCAGACGTGAACCTAGTGCCCAGGAGGTCTCTCCAGAGTCACCTGTAACTTGTTTTTCCCAATCTTCCCCGCAGCTTCTGGCCTGTGTTTGTGCAGCTATGATCCTCAGGAGACACCTCATGGTCTGGAAGGTCTTTGCCCCAAAGTAAGTCCCAGGAGTTGCTCTGATGCTGGATTAAGACTTATATCCCTGACATCTTGACTAGAGTTTACAGACAGTAATGTTGGAAGAGACCCTGTGACTGACCTTCTGACTCATTACCTAGTAGCGGTTGTAGGAATGCCTGTAACTAATTCCTGCTTGAAATTCAGAAGCTAGACTTGAGCTAGAGCCTAGAAGTTTCTCCTCATCTTGATTTCCAGGGACACACAGAGCTCACCTGGAAGCTGAGAATATTGTAGGTCAGAGAGCCAAAGGTAAGGATACCAGACCAGAAGTGATAAACCCAGAAATGCTGAACCAGCAAACCTTTGAACTAGTTGGTGTGAGGGGTGGCCTCAGCCTCTGAGGGATTCAAAATCCCACCTGAATCACCAAGTCCTGAGTGGCTTCTGAACCACAGGAGTGCTTGGCTTACAGGTTTTAGGCAGCAACTGCTGAGGAGTGAATGTAATTCAGGTTTTAGGGTGTGGGATGGTACCAGCCTCTCGTTGTCAGGAAGATCAGTCAGCTGGGGGGTAGCAGCCTGTCCTTGTAGTCATGTTGGCTGTTTTATCCTTAACTACATCTGTTGTGCCTGCAGGTTCCTCTTTGAGTCGCTGGGCTTCATGGTGAGCAGCATCTGCCTCTTGCTGGGGATCTCGCTGGTGATGCGTGTGGACTGTGCCGTCAGCACCTGGTTCAGCCAGCTTCGGCTCAGGTAGCCTTGGAGACGTGGGGAGCCTCACCTGCTCGTCGGCCGAGGCTGTGGTTGTCTCCTTGCCTCCCTCAGGCTGGGAGGGATACACGAGCCGCCAGCAACGAGTGCCTGCCCACAGCAGTCAGGGATTATCCCGAGCTCCCTGCCTCTGTGCTGAACAAAAGGACTGGAGCCAACTGTTCCTGGCTCACGGGGATGGTGTTTCTCAGCAGGGGAGGACAGAGCTCTTGCTGGGACTTTGCTGACAGCAGGAGGACTCTGCTCCAGGAGCCCAAGAAGCAAGAGTCCTGAAGTGCTCCTCTGGAGAAACACCAGCGAGGGTCTTGCTGCTACTTTCCTGACAACAGTTGCAATGTGCAGCTGGTAGGCTTGAGTGGCCAGCAAGGTGTCACCTTGACTGTGCAAAGACAGTGACTCATGGAATGGGGCCTGCTGAGGAGGGGAGAGGAGGTTGGAAGGGGAGGGAATGTCCCACAGCCACCGCTTGTTTTCACGTGCTCGGTTTTCACACTGGAATCACACTGTACATGGTTCCATGCAGAATGGTTCCTGGAGCCTCGGTGGCAGCTACTCCTCTGTAAAGTCAGTCAGTTGCTCTGTAGTGGGGCCTCTCTTCCCTTACACTCAATCCCATTTTCCCAGTTCTCCTCAGCCCTGTGAAGTGCAGTGGGGAGCACTCTGGGCTGCCTTGTACAGCAGGCTTAGCTTGGGACAGTGGTAGCAGGGACAACTGTGTGCACGACCAAGAAACTCTCCACTTCTGTTCTCAACCTGTCAGGGTCCCTGTGGGCTGGGTAGTAGCAGCCAAGGCTCCTGATCTCTTCCTGAGTGTGTGCTCCTGGATGGTGGCTGTTGACTGTGAACAGTTAAGATGCAGCAGGATGCAGTGACAGAATATGGACTCACCCATACTGGGCCCGGTCAGCAGGAAAGGGGAACCTGGAGTAGCTGTCCCAGCTGCAGGAGTAGCCTTGGTGTGAGCTCCAGAGCCTGGGAACAGCTACTTGAAAGCCCTGAGTAGGCACCAGTTCTTTTGGGAAGTGGTTTAACTCGCTGGTGTCTGTGTATGTGCTGGGTACTATGGACCAGATGCAGTCAATCACATCCATGATCCCATGTTTGGTGCTTGTCTCTCTCTTGGCCTTGGCATTCTCTGTGAGACTTCATGCCGTAAGTGAGCTATGCCAAACATGCCCTTGACTGCTCACAGTCAGGAGACATGGTGTTTCTTTCTTTATGGGCAGAGGTAGAGGATGGTGACCATGGTGCCTGGCCACATCCCAGCTCAGTTCCTACTGCAGTTTCCATTGGAGCTGGGATTCCTTACTGTCCTTAACCACTGTGTGGCATTACTTGGTGCTATGAAGCCTTTTGTCTCTTTCCTCTCTGTAAAGAGCCAAGGACTGCTTGCCTGGGATTTCTGCAATGCTATTTGCCTGATCCCATTAATTTTTAACTCATGCACCGTGACTGCCCCTGTTCAAGTTCCTTGCTGCAGACTGTTAGCATAACTCCAGGCTCTTCCTCTCCTCTGCCCTGTGGAATCCCAGGGAAAATGTCTAGTCACCTCTCTCATTGTTTCATTTCTTGGCATTTTTCCCAAGTGCCCAGTTGCTGTGGCTCTTGAGGGCAGGTGGAATTTTGTATTTTACCCCTGCAAAATGCCTGCTCAGGTGAGAGGATGCAATTCCAGGGAGGCCTAAACTGTTCTGATATTTGGGTTTTCATTGCCTGGCCTGCTCTTGAGCTGCTGGCTGTGCTACCTCAGCCTCTCATCTCCTCTGCTCTGTGGTCCTGCACAGTTTCACCTGACACAACCAGGGACTGGTTGCTAGCTGGCATCACACCCTGGTCTGCCTCACTGCCTGGATGCATAACACCAGTGCTAGGACAAGGAAAGGGTAGCAGCAAACAGTGGGGGAAGCTGAAGCTACAGGAATGCATCAGCCCACAATTAAAATGGGCTTAGGCAGTCACACCCTTAAAAATATGTTATTTGCTGAAAGCTGACTCTCTGGTGGCCATAATGCTTCTGGAGGAACGAGGATAGATATGGGGAGAAGGAAGGGGGTGGAGGTAGCAGTTACCCGGTAAATTTTCATTTAATGTGAGGTTAATCTGGATAACATGTTGCTAAGCCCTGAGGCTGGAGCTCAGACAGATCTTCTTGTAACCTCATAACCTGGTCAGGAGCTTTCTGCCTGACTCTATTTGTGCTGGCAGAAGTCCCTATGGTCACTGATAGTGTAGGACTGGCCCCTGACATCCCCACAGCTGCCACCCAGGCCCCTTGGCTTCCATCTCTGGGACTGGTTCCTTTTTCACTGGTCACTCCAGTGCAGCTGAGCCTTCCCATGCTCACTGTTCATGGTTGGAGCACTCACACGGGGCGTGGGCATCCTCTCCTCACCCTTCCATGGCACCCCTCTGCTGTGTGTGGGCTCGTGGTCCTGGGAGACCAGGGAGAGCTGAGGGAACAGCAGAGCTGTAGAGTCATCAAAGGACACACACTTATCTCGCCAGAGACTAAACAAAACTTGCAGTAGAAGAGCTGCAAGTTCCTTCTTGTCACTGCAGAGATGCCACGGAGTGCTGGCTGCTGGGACACGGCAGACTGGCTGCTACACCAAAGATTTCAGATTCACAAAGATGAGTTTTTCTGAGGGCTGGAGATGCTCTTGCTTCTTTTCATTGACTGTTTTAGTCTTTGTCAGCCTTCCTCAGCTGCCCTCAAGCTGATTGTTTGGCTGCCATTCTCCTGGGCAGAGGAGATTATAGAGTTAATGCCAGTCCAGGGCTTGGCAGCCTTGGAAGCAGATCATGCTGCTGATACTAGAGCAGACAGGGCTGTTTGCTGATCTAAAACCCCAAGAGGGGATTGCCTCCTGGTCCAAACCAAGGCTTTTTGGGAAATCTGGTGTGCTGGGGAGTAGGTTTTGCCCCACATCTCTCCAAAGAGGTTGTCATAGGGCCCTGCTTGCCTCTCCTGGACAAATTATTCCAAGTGGTTTATTTCTGGTCCCTGTGTCCCTCGGCTGAATGTGACAGGGGACAGAGTGCTCAGCTGAGCAGTTTTCATCCTGCAGTTCACAATCTTTCTGCACTCCGTGGTTTGCAAGTGTTGTGCATGTGTTTCTTGGCAAGGCCATTGGGAAACTTTCCTGGCTTAGGCCCATGATGTGTCCCATGGTCCTGGCACAGAACAAGAATCCAATTGTGTCTCTTTTTTGCTGCCTAGAATATAGTGACCAAAACCTGCAGCCACTGTGAAGGGTTGTGAGTGTTGAGAGCATCCCACAGCTCTGGGCCATGGGGCTAACACAGATCTCAAGGGATGGCACTATTTTGGGGAGCCCAGGGCTCCCTCTAGCTCTATTCCCACAGCTATTCCTCTGTCCCATCTCCCTCTGGTTTTCCCTCAACTCTTTAGGCTGCTTTTTTATGCCAAGGCACCATCCTAGTCTTGGTGTGCATGTCCCCCCTTCCCCTCAGGAAGCAGCAGTGCCAGTGTGTGGGGAGCAGGGCTGGGGAGTGCTGCTCTCTCCTCCAACCCTGACTCAGTGCACCATGTGGCTTGGAGCAAGATTGTTGTTTTATTTTTTTATTAACCTCTGTGTGCCTCAGTCCCTCATTTGGGGAAAAAAAAAAAAAGGGGATGGACCCAGTTGTGGAAAGCAACCTGGGAGCTCTGCATGCAGCGTGGTGCTACACTTTCCTGGGTATCTACATATCTGGCTGCCAATGCTTTCATTCACATCCAGCAGCTACACCTGGAAGGTGGAAGCAAAGCTCAAGTCTCTGCTGTCAAGCAGAGCCTTTTTACTTTAAAAAACCCCTCCAAAACAGGCAAGTTGACAGTGCTTGTTCACCTGGTAGCCACAGTCCTTGAGACTGGTGTCCCGCATCCAGCAGTGCTGGGTATGGCGCAGCTGACCCAGGGAGGCAGCCGGGGAGGGGTTGCTCTGTTATTAAATTGTGTAATTAATTAATTAATCGGGAGTGGGGTGAGGTGTGAGTGGAAATTTGCTGTCCAAAGGTGGCACGGGGATCCGGCGGCTGTGAAAATGATGTCTGCAAATAAAACTGTGAGAGCCAAGGACTGTGTTGTCTCCTCCTTCCATCTTTCTCCCCAGCCCATCCAGGGTCTCCTTTGTGGGGAGCCCTCATCTGCAACTTCCTCCTGAGGGGAAACGGAGGTTTAGGCACTGGTCTCCTCTCTGTGGAAACCACTGGCAGGACCCGAGGGAATGGCCTGAACCTGTGTCAGAGGAGGTTTAGGTTAAACTGGGGTCCAGGACTCCCGAGGAAGAGCCTTAGGAAAAGGCTC
>VXBT01001616.1:15004-25789 GCA_013400235.1 Oriolus oriolus | reverse complement strand
CCTTCCTTTTCTCCCCTTCCCTCTCCGAGCCGCGGGGCTGCCGCCGGTGCCGGTCCCCAGCCGGGCCGGCGGTAAGTGCGTCCCTTGCAGACGGCGCGGTGCGGCGGAGAGGTGCGGCAGGTGCGGCGGCAGCAGCGAGACAGGGTCGGGGAGCTGCTCCTGAGCATCCGCGGTGAGTGGCGGCCGCCGTGCCCCGCCTTCACCTCCCGCTGCTGTCCCGGGCCTGAAGCGTGCGGGCGTGGAAGCACCGGGTCCCGGACACCTCTGTTTGCCGGGATGCAGCTCCGGTAGGGCGGTGCTGGAAACAAACCCGTGAAGGGGGCTGGGTGAAACGGTCTCCACTGCCCAGTGCTGAACGGGGCGTGCAAAGGAGTTAATCACAAAATTGTCAGGGTTGAGAGGGACCTCTGAAGATCAGGTCATCCACTCCAGCCCCCCTGCCAAGGCAGGGCCACCTGGAGCAGGTGACACAGGAACGCATCCAGGTGGGGTTTGAATGTCCCCAGAGAGGGTTGGTGCCCTGTACTAACAGGGCCCCAGAGACTCCCTGGGCAACTGTTCCAGTGCTCTGCCACCCTGAGCATAAAGATGTTCTTCCTCAAGTTGAGGTGGAGCTTCTCCTGTTTTAGTTTATGGACATTGCTCCTCCAAATGCAGCTCCAGTATGCTAGTGCTGGAAACAAGACAGGGTGAAATTATCCCTATTGCCCTATGCTGACCTGGGCCAGCAAAAGGGTTACTGTCCAGCCCCAGCCTCCACCTTAGCTTGCTGGGCAGAGCTTTGGGGTTTCTGTAAAAAAAGTGAGGCAGCCTTTGCCCTGGGAAGTCAGGGAAGAGGCTCCCTGACACAGATGTGGTGCAGAGAAAGCCCGATGTGAGGCAGCCTGATTTCCAGCTTTCTCAGCTCCTCAGTGCAAGAGAGACACGGAGCTCCTGGAGAGGGTCCAGCAGAGGGAAATGAGGATAATTAGGGGACTGGAACATCTCTCTTACGAGGAAAGCCTGAGTGAGCTGGGCATGTTCAGTCTGGAGCAGAGGTGACTGAGAGGGGACCTCATCAGTGTCTGTCAGTGTCTGCAGGGAGGCGCCAGAGGATGGACCAGGCTCTGCTCAGTGGTGCCAGGCAATAGGACACGAGGCAATGGGCAGGAAGTGATGCACAGGAAATTCTTCCTGAGCACAAAGAATAACTTCACCCTGTGGGTGACTGTGCATTGGAACAAATTTCCCGGAGAGGCTGTGGAGTCTTCCTCACTGGGGATACTCAGGAACCATCTGGGTGCAATCCTGTGCCGTGTGCTCTAGGATGGCCCTTCTTGAGCAGGGAGGCTGGACCAGACTCTGGTCCCTTCCAGCCTTACCAATTCTGTGATTCTGTGACAAGGAGAGAAACACATTGTGTGAAAGGGTGGATATGTACTGAAACAGAGCAGGCTATTGATGCCCTTTTGAGAGAGCTGAAAGGCCTAACCCCTGGAGGACTGTAGCATTTGGATAGCTGGAGAATGGATGTCTAAAGCGGTGTTGGCACCTGGAGCGCTNACAGGATATCACATCATATAAACAGGAAAGATGTTCACCTCAGTGTCCCCCAATCACCTGGGGTATTGCACAGACATTGCCTATTATGGTAACAGGTAAACAATACCCTATAAGGTCACAAACTACAATTACCAGAAACCCACAATGCTCTCTCAGCCCATCCCCGGTGACCTGGCTGCACTCCCAGGGTCACCTCCGGGTCCAAGCAAGAGGCTCTCTCTCCAGCCCTCAGGGCCTATCTCTTTTCCAGCACATAGTGTACCACAACAGCTAAATCACACCACAATCCCTAAAAAAATTCTTGCCAAGCCACTTCTCTTGTCAGCAAGCAAAGTATTGCCATCTGAGCGTGGATGGCTGTTTATTCTTAGTTTATTCTAAAGTGTTTATTCTAAATTTCTTGTTGGGTTGGCTGTGCCCACAGGGCTGCCAGCTGCCCTCCCTGCCCTGCCTCTGGAACTCACTGTCCTCTACAACTCCCTGCTTTTCACGGTGGGAGCATCTGACTCTGCCATCAAAGGAGAAGCAGAAGGAATACGACAGGGGCTCCTCAGGGGTAAGGATGTGGTTCTTTGTACAGCGAGTTCTTGGGATGAAGAGAGCATTCTCTGTGCTCTGGAGATACTTGGTGACTGGCTGGAGGTGTGGGAACTATGAGCACACACTCCTGGCTCTGCCAGGAAAGGCCAGAGGTGGGGGAAGCTGTGAGCAGACATGCCTGGCTCCACCTGGAAACTGGGTAGGCATGCCTGGCTCTGCTTGGAAGGGCTGGAGATGGGGGGAACTGTAAGCAAACTAAGGGCTAGAGGTGGAATGGCATGTGGCCAGGGACAATGTGCAGCTGCCTGCCTGCTGCTGCTTGCAGGGATGGGCTCGAGGTTTCAAGGGAAACAAGGGTTTTTAATGTATAAGGTGCCAAGCCTCCAGCAAAGTTTTAGTGACAGTAGAAAATAAGTGTTTTCTTTAATTATGGCTTGCTGTCTTCAAAGAAAACTCACTGAAAGAGGCTGCAGTTCAGAGGTGGATCTGCAGTGTTGGCACATGCTTACCTGAGGGCAAATGACTTCAGGAGGGCTCAGCAGAGCTGGAGTCTAGCTCTGAGTTGTGCTGTGTGTTGTCTCCTGAGTGTGCTGCTGTCAGCTCCACTCTTTCAGAGCTCTTTCAGAGCTTGTTTTCCATTCTGCTGAGGCCAGGCCAGCCCTGCAACCCCATTCCTTCCATCACTATGAGGAGCCCGTGCTTGCTTGAGGCTTTCTCTCCCTCTTGCATCCAGGGTGTCTGTTACAGGGCAACAACCCACTGTCTCACAGCTGCAGATCTTTTTGCTTGTTTTTTTTTTTTTTCAGTTCTGGAGGCTTGTGGGGCCTGCAGACAGGATCTTGGCATGGAGGAGCTGTGGCAAAAGGTGCTGCAGGAGGTAACCGTGGAGGAGCTGCAGGCACCTCTGCACCGTCTGGGGGCCCTGCAAGCAGCCTGGTGGCTGGCAGCCGGCCGTCTGGGAAGTGTTGCTGGCCTCTTCCAGCTCCTGAGCACTGCTGAGGTAACTGGGCACAGGCAGATGCCAGCAGAGCTGGCATAAATACCGTGTTTATCATAAAACTCACTCTGCAAAATGTTGTTGCGGCACTTGGACACCTGAACCCATCAGTGCTGCCCAGTCAGCATGACTAATCCTCCCCCTGGCATTCCCAGCATAGCCTAATGGCCCTGAGAGTGTTAATGGATCCCAGAACATTCTGCCTGTTGGGGCCCTGGACCTCTGTGTGTGAGACAGGAGACTTGGGCAGGCTGGAAGAGGGCTGCTGATGGACTTGCAGACTCTGTAGGGAACAGCAGTGGGATGCAGAACCTTCCCTGCTGATTGAGAGGCTGCTGCTGGGTCCCATCCATCAGCATCTGTTGGATCTGCCACGCCAGGAGGCCCTGGAGGTGCACCCCTCTCTGAGGTGGGGAGGTGCTGCCCCAGGCCAGGCAGGAATCACTGCAGTAAGGGGGTTGTAGCTGAAGTGAGTAGATGGTAGGACATTGCTCCCCACTGCAGGGAGTGGTATTGCGTGGTTTGGTGGGGCGTCTTTCTCTGTGCCCTGGGGCCAGTGTTTCCTGCTTCCCTTCAGCATTCCCTGCTCTCTCTCCTCTGTGCCTTCACAGGACCTGGGCAGAGCTCACTGCAGTGAGGGGCAGAACAAACTTCTCTCCCTGATCAAGGCATGGCAGGTCCCTCCTGAGGAGGCCTCCCTGCCCCTCGTACAGAGCGCCAAGGACTTGAAGGAAATCCTCTGCACCGCAGCAGCCTTCCTGCAAGGTTTGTGGGGGGCAGGTACTCACGCCAGCACAGTCTCCTGCTGCTCAGTCCCAGGACCACTTTCCCTACCCTTATCCTGGTTTCTCTTCCCAAGCAAACTGGCCCTTGGGGTTTTCTGGGCCGTTCCTTTGGAAGAGGGCCTGGGCTGAGTCTCTGAGTCTCAACTTTTACATTCTATATTCAGAGAGCTTCCCTGCTTTTTCCCCAGCTCATCCTTTCTCCGCACTATCACAGGGCTCCTCTGCCTGTCTGTGACTTTAGGGAGGTATTTGGGCCCTGCTGTGACCTTAAAGCAGAAGGCTGGCAGGGGACTTAAGAAGATTTTGCTTTCTTTTGTCTTTCTTCCGGAACCTGCCTTGTTGCAAGCACGTTGTTCCTGTCGGATTATGGTGCTGCAAGAGCCACGCAAAGCTGTTGTGAGGCTTTGTAGTGTCACAGCAGGCAGTGGATCTCATCTGACCACTGTGTTCCATCCTGCCTGTTTTCTCTCCTTTACTGTTTTGACAACCCCAGCAGCTCTGGGGACAGCCAGCGCTGCCTCACTGTGCTTGGGCTCATACAGGGTCTTCCTGCCAGGAGACAGGGCAGGAGCTCTGGCCCACAGAGCTGGAGCCAAAATACTCTAGGGATTACACTAGCACTTCCAGCAGGGAGGTGGCGGATGTCAGTGTGATGCTGGTATGTGAGAGCAGCCTCAGGGAAGCCTGAAAAGATGACTGAAGGAAAAGCAAATAACCAGTTGTGATAAATATTAATGAATTGATATCCCAAAGTATCCTGCTGGGAAATGACCCAGATGTGCTGGAAAGATTCTGAGGTTCTGTCTGTGCTTCCCCATCTGCACTGCTGTCAATGTGGATGAATGTGGAGGTGAACCTGCCCAGCACATACCCCTGTCCTTGTTCTGGGCCAAAGCAGGCATCTTGGTTTCTGGGCTTGGAAGCTGCTGTTATTTCTGCTGGACATTTCCAATGAGTGGCTTGTTCTCTCGCAAAACCATTAAAGCAAAGATGGCAGCTTGGCACTATCCTGCTGTGCATCGCTGTGTTTGGAGGGGATCAGGCAGGTCCCTATGGCTCTGGGAAGAAAAGGCCACCACGCTTGTTTGGGGCCAGGTGGGGCGGGAAGGTGAGCCACCGAGCCAAAATGTTGGGTCTGTCCTAGGGCTGCGGGAGCTGGAGGCTGGGAACTTCCCCACCGCCCTTTCCCTCCTTCAGGAAGCTGCAGGAGGATTCTGCTCCAAGAAGATCCTGGCCCAGATCTACACCTGCCTTGGCTGCTGCGCTCAGCGCATGGTAATGACAGCAGAGAGGGAAAAGTGTAGAGCTGTGGGGTGGGCAGGCTCAGGCTGATGTCCACGCTGCCTTTGCATGGCCCAAGGCCTCTGCAGAGAGGGGAGGCCTTTAGCAGAAGTTGCCCTCGTGGCCCCAGCCTCCTTGGACAGGCTGCAAAATCCATGCAAAGATTTTGGCTGAGTGCAAAGTGTTGCTGCCGAGAGAGAAGCTCAAAAACCAGCCTGAGGGGGGCTGCCTTTGGCTGAATTGCTGCTCTTGCTTAGTGGGGATTATTTGGGGAAGCAGAGCAAGAATCTGGATCCCATCAAACAGTAAAGAAATCAGCAAGGTGTCCTTTCAACATGCATGTCTTCCCACCCACCTAGGGCAAGCCTCAGACAGCCCTTCAGCACCTCAAACGGGCCCTCCAGGTAGATTTCCAGTGCCTTCCCGCCCTGTCCCACGCGGCAGCTGTGTACCACGAACTGGGAGAGACTGATGCAGAGCTGCAGGCCCTGACCCTGCTCTATGAGGTTTGTCTGGTTCCTGTAGTTCTGGGATGAGTTTTGCCCAGCAGAGCCTGCACAGAGCTTCAAGCAGGCTTCTTCCTTTTGGGCAGCTGTGTGACCCTGGAAGGGATCCCCAAAATAGCATGGTGCTGCCTTCAGCAAGTGGGCAGGAAGGAGCCCAGCAAGATCTGAAACTCCTGCTCAGCACCACACTGGGATGTGGCAAGGCCTTGGGTCCTAGTTCACCTAGTTGGTGGCTTGGGAGAAGAGGTTGTACTCTCAGATCAGAAAGTATCAATCTCTTAATTAAGTATGTAGTAGTAAAGAGGCCTTTAAGGGTAGATTTTGGCTGCAGTGAGGCAATGTGCATTAACTGTGAACCTGCCTTGGAGAGTAGGTCACAGCAGTAGACCCTGAATTATCTCTTCAGCTGTTTGAAAACTGTCAGATACATACAGAGCTATGGAGAGGGAGCTCTCTTGTTACAAATGGTCTAACTAGGTCTGTGGCTGCAATGGGAGAGGGTGTTCCAGGCAGCTCAAAGCACCTTGAACTAAAAACATGAGGTGATCTGGGTGACCTTGCAAATCTCCTGGTGCCACGTGGAGATCAGAAGTCTGCCTGCCCCTGTGTGATCCTGATGGCTCTTCCTAGAAGCGGCTGTGAGAACAATGTAGCTGTGCTTGTGAAGTGCAGCACTTCAGCTTGCCTGGGAGCATCTCCAGATATCAGAAGTGACAAATGATTGCAGCTGCCCGAGACTTGACCAGTGTGGTGTTGATCATATTTTCTGTTCCTGTTTCACAGGCTCTGGGAAAAAACCCTCCAGCAGCTGCTTCCTCTAGTTCCTGTTTCCTCATGCAAACAGAGCTGCTTGTCCACACACCAGTACTCACTTCCCTCCTTCGCCATCACCACCCCTCTGAAGTGAAGTACCTGCTGGCACAGCGGTGTCTCCAGGGTGGGAGGTAACAGTGCCTCTGCTCTGCTTGCAACATGCTGCTTGTTTGGGCTGTGCAGTTTTCCTTGTGCTCCTGGAAATGGTCCAGTTCAGTATTGCTGTCATAGGTCTGCTCAAAGCATGGATATTGTGAACAGGGCGAGTGTGGTGCTGAGGGAGAGAGTGTGGGCTGGCAGTCCAGGTTTCACCTGGCTGATGGCACTTCTACTCCTTCCACCACATGTCCTGTTCCTGTTGCAGGGTGGCTGATGCAGTGGAACATTACCTGGATTTTCTGTCTCTCCTTCAGGAGGGGCTGCAGCAGCAGGTAGGTGTCCTGGTGAGGACATCCCTTGGTGGGTTGGAGGATGAGGGTTGGAGGGATCCAAACCTAATCCCAAGGGCCAGGCCCAGGCATCAGCCCTGGACTCCAGACTTCAATGTCTAGTTTGAGATGTGAAGGAAATGAGTTGGGGGCTGGCACCCCTGACCTGTGGCATGTCTGCCTTTGGATTCACACCAGAGAGCACTCACCACTGCTGCTGGGAGAGACAGCTTCCCCTTCCCTGTGGGGAGCATCTGTCAGCCAGATTTTGGATGTCCTTCACTTCCAGAGTAGGAATTTGATGCCTTGACTCTGCTGAGCTATGAGTGCTTCACATTGTCTGCTTGCTCCACCAGGCTCCAGTGACTGTGCGAGTGGGCTTGAGCTTTGCTGGGCAGCAGCTCCAGGTTCCCAGTATGCACACAGTCATTCTGCTTGGCTGAGAACTCTGCAGTTCTGCAGCACTGACATCACTTTTGTTCCCCAGATGCCCCTGGATGGTAGCTCAGCTCTGCCCAGGATCCCAGAGGTGTTCCTGGAAGCAGCGTCTGCCTTGGAGCAGGCTGGGAGGCACCAGGATGCCATAACCGTGTGTGAGGAGGTCATCAGCCGGACGACTGACCTCATTCCACGGGTGTTACGAGTGGAGGAGAGGCTGGAGCAGCCGGAGTGCTCATCGCCAGGGGCAGAACTGGCGGGTGGACTCCTGTCCCAGAAGAACGAGAGTCTGTGCTGCCTTGCCTGGAGAGCAGCTGGATACCTGCAGCAGGGCTGGGCATGGGCTAAGCTAGGCAAGAGCAAGGAGGCTGTAACACAGTTCAGCAGGTGATGAAGCCTTGCTGGGAGAAGGGGCCTCCCCAGCAGGCAGCAGTGGGTGGTGGGGCCAGGGCAGGGCACAGCACGGCACTGGGGCTGCCCTGACAACTTGACATGCCTGACTGCCCAGGAGCAGCTCCAAAGCTCCTCTGTCCTCCCACCCACAGGTGCCTCAGTGATCTCCTGCATCTCCAGCTTCATGGACCTGGTGTCAAACCAACAGGTAGGACACTGCACAGGTGGGACAAGGGA
Source organism: Oriolus oriolus (assembly GCA_013400235.1). NCBI lineage: Eukaryota > Metazoa > Chordata > Aves > Passeriformes > Corvidae > Oriolus > Oriolus oriolus. Next base: position 17,829 of record VXBT01001616.1, on the reverse strand, counting down.
GAGAACATCTGGAGGATGCTGTCTTCAGGTGCGTGTGTCTGCCTGTGACAGAGAATCTCCAGGCAGAAGTGGAGGTGCTGCAGAAGATCAGATTGCTGTCTCTCATCGGGCGAGGTACGCAGTTCCTGGAGCTCGGGAGGCACAAAGAAGCCCTGTTGGATTTCCAGCACAGTTTGCAGATCTCACCAGGTAAGAGGCTCATTTTGGTGAGGAACACGTTTTGGTGAGCAACACACAAGTTCCACAAATTTGACTGCTTTGCTGTCTTCAGCAGGAAGTTCTTACACTTTATACCACACTCATTCAGGTGTCACAGACAACAGTAGGGCCACTAGCAGTGTTACATCCTAGAGATGGTTCCGTGAGGGCTGGTCAGCTCACTGCCATGGAGAAACAGACCAAAACTATTGTCAAAGGAATATATCAGAACCTTGACAACAACCTGTGCCCTCAGCTTGGAAATTTCCTGCCTCAACCCCAGCCTGGTACAGCCAGCTCTCTCCCAGACAGGTCTTCTTTCCCAGAACAGAGGAGCTGAAGTTGTGCTTCACCTGAGGAAGCAGCATGTCCATGCCTGGCAGTACAGAGGCCTTCCAGGGGAGCATTCATGTCTCAAGCTCAGCCAAGGCATGGCTAGTGCTGCTCACAGGGCTGCTCTCTGCTGTTCAGTGCTCTGACTCTGCTGACATGCTGCAAAGGTGTGAGCTTCACCAGGATCTGCCAGACCTGCTGGTCCCAGTCCTGACTGTGGCTGCCTCCCTTTGGGGGTGCAGACGTGCCTGCAAGGCAAACCCCAGTCTGTGTCCAAAGAGAGGAGTGGCAGGCTGTGCTGCAGGGCTGATGGCATCTGCCTTGGCTGCCAGCCCCGGGGTTAATTAGAGCCTGTGACACAGCCAGGGCAGCCTCCTCCCCATTACACCACCTCTCCTCACACTCAACGCCCCTGTCTGGCTTCTGAGCTTCTTTCGTAATACCCTGCAACCCACAGCAGTGCTGAGGACCTGCTCCTCCCCTGCTAAACGCTGATCTTCTTCCTGTCTTGCAGGTGACCCAGCTGCTGCCTCTTACCTGGTGCAGGCCTTGTGGAAGCTGAACCGAAAGCAGGAGGCAGCTGCTCAGTGGCAGAAGTTGTCCCAGAGCTCCCCTGGAGAGGATGGGCAGCAGCGAGGGCAGGGAAGGTGTGTAGAGGGATGGGTGGGATCTCAGGTCCAGCAGTGCAAACTGCCTGTCAGGCTGTGAGACCAGTGTAGGTGTCTGAGGAGCTTCCCCTGATGACTGCTCTGAGTGGCCTCCCTGGGGCACAGAAGAGTTGACATGGAGCCAGATGGGGAGGGCATAGGCTGCAGATAGAGCAGAGGGATCTGCAGAACCAACGTCTTAGGACATGGCAAAAGAATGCTGCAGTCCTCACTGCTGCCATGTTCCCTTCTCTTCCAGGCCCCTCCCTTTGTACCTGGTTTCATGTCTGGAGCAGGCGATGTTCCCTCACAGTGAACCTCTTGCCAGAAGCATCCAGGATTACCTCGGCACAGCAGCCCAGGACACCTCAAGCTAACCTGGTCATGCCCCCCATACCCACCTGCTGAGGTCTCCCTGCACTTGGCTGGCACAAGGCCTTTAAGGACTCTTTCAAGACTTAGAATTGCTCTGTGATGAAGCTCGATTCTCAAAGGACTGAAACAGAATAGATCTCCTTTTCTAATAAAAAACTCAGCTCTGTAAAGCTTTGGGTTTTTCCATGCCCTTTTTCCAGAGCGAAATGTTGCAGTTGTGGCCTTGACTCTGCCTGGAGCTACAACATGGGCTGTGCCCTGGGTGTGTGAGAGATCAAGGGCAGAGATACCCTCATCCTTTGTGCCCTGTGCACGGCGGGCCTGCCTCTGTACTCAGGCTCCAGGGAGCTGGTGGTCTATCCTACCTGTGCTTTCTGTACTGGTTTTTTGCTCAGTTACTGTGGTTTGGAGCCCAGAGAAGTGGTTTTGTCTGAAACACGCAGCTCTGAAGCCAGAATTTCACCATGCTGCACTAGCCAGAGACGGCAGCAGGGTCCAGGCCCATNGGGGGGGGAAGGAGCACGTGTCCCTGGTGTCTGGTGGAGCTATTTTTGGATGAAGAAGGTCCCCTGACCACATGACGCGAGCCTTTGGCAAGCCTTGCCTCCCACAACAGGGAAGGGGTGCTTGGGAGCTGCGAGGCAAAAGAGTGGGGGGAGAGGAAAGAGGGCACAACAGAGCTCAGGAGGAGTGCAAGGTAGGGGCTGCTGCAGCCTCCTCTGAACGCTGGAGGGACAGAGAGGGGCTTTGGGTGGGCTTTGTCCTGCAGTTCCTTCAGGAAAACACCTTGGCATATCCTGGGCTGCAGCCAGAGCCCCGTGGGCAGCAGGGGAGGGAGGGGATTCTGCCCCTCTGCTCCGCTCTGCTGAGACCCACCTGGAGCATCCAGCTCTGGGGTCCCAGCACAGGAGGGACAGGGACCTGCTGGAGCGAGTCCAGAGGAGGCCACCAAGATGATCAGAGGGATGGAGCACCTCTGCTATGGGGCAAGGCTGTGACAGCTGGCACTGTGCAGCCTGGAAAAGGCCACAAGGATACTTTCCAAGCCTTCAAGGAGCTGGAGAGCGACTTTGACAATGCCATAAAGTGATTGGATGAGGGGTAACTGTTTTAAACCAACAGAGGGCAGGGTTAGATGAGACATTAGGAAGAAATTCTTCCCTGTGAGGGTGGTGAGGCCGTGCACAGGCTGCCCAGAGAAGCTGCGGCTGCCACATCCCTGTGAGTGTTCGAGGCCAGGCTGGATGAGGCTCTGAGCAGGCTGGTGTGGCG